>OVBI01003653.1:0-11220 GCA_900406495.1 Sisymbrium altissimum | reverse complement strand
CTAGGTGGACGTCCTCAATGGCTTAATGCCTCAACTTTTATATAGTATAGATTAATAGATACATTACTTATATAATTGGTGGATGATTTTACTTGACGGATTATTGAAATTTATCTACCAGCAAAATATTTAAAAAGGAAAACTTATGAAATACTAATAACTTTATTAAATGATGACAAAAAATAAATAACTTTATTAAATATACACATGAAAATACTTATGGCGTTCGTAGATATGGCGAACAGAGGAAGCCCACATGAGCCTCCACAGCTCTTTCCCTCGTCCAACGCCAATCTGTCGCCTTTTGTTTTTTTTTTTTATAAAATATCCAATTCATTAATTAATTAACATGTTTTGTTGTTTGTTTCATTTCAATAAAAGAGGGTATTTAATGGTCACGGCAGTAAATTAGACGGGACTGCGTACTTGTGAATTACTTATATGGACCATGTTGCTTCTGCCTGATGTTAATGATGTTTAATTTGTACTATATATTATTCAGTATATTCTTATGCTCTGAGTCTGATTTTGGATATTGTATGTGTGTTTTTCCAAAACTATGTTGTATATATGTACATTACATACATGCGGAAAAATATAGTTGCTTATATTATTCTGGTTTTCTTTTTGTGGGTACGCAGTTTCTGATATATCGTTATAGCAACATATTGTTTTCTACTGACCCAAGATGAGTAAAAAACATAAATAGGAGTATAATTTTTAAGACACTTTACTTCCGAGTTCCGGAACATCAATATAGCGTAAACATTAAGTATACTCATAAGCTTTCCAGTAATATATTGACGCTCATTTTTTCAGTATTTCGCATTTTTAGCCCGATTTTTGGATTTTATTAAGTGTGTCTTTGTTTGTCGAGAAAAAAAAAATGAAGTGTGTCTTTGTTTATAATGGTGTATGTTTTCTTTGCTATGTGTGTCTTGTTTAGTATGTTTGTGTTTTGACTCGATTGTTTTGTTATAAGTATATTTTTTCCCCGCTCGATGAGTAATCGTGACCATACACACTTTTAATAAATTAAAGACTAAAAGTCACCGGCGGCCTAAACTTATCGCATATGTTAGTTACAGACATATTGTAGAATTAATAGATTACGTGTCTTCGTCATCATTGACCGGAGTATATAATATCACTGCAAGCACGCAAATGCACGCACCTACTCGAAGGCTATATATATATGTGTATATGTATCGTAACTTTTATTTTTATTTTGTTCTAATCGTACATGGCCGTATCTTTGCTCACGATATCTAAACTCCGATTAGAAATTCTTTACGATTATTAAAATGAAAGGAACATGAATGATTCATTTCTATCGCAATTATTTCATTATTGCATTTAATTTGGAACAAGATAAAACATGTGGATGATGACATTGCATAGAAAAAGACATTAAACTCTTAATATTTAAATTTGTTTTCAAGAAGACATTTGAAACGTGATGTTCCCAACATGGCTTACCCAAAATTGATTGTCCTCTCTGTACCGGTGTTCCACTCGATCGAGCCTTGCAAGTCTCTAAACTAATAAATTCAGCATTAAATAACATGTTAGACTCTTCCTTCTCCAAAAAAATAGTTAAAAAAAAAAAAAACTAATGGATGAATACTCAAGAAAAAATTGTTCTTAAACCCTAACTGCCGCTTGAGATTACATTGCCCACTATTTTTTTTTGTGGGTTCATTTCTCACCGCAAATGAGTCCGAAACTGTTCAGGCCAGGGCATTGATGTTCTCTTTGACACTCGACCATTTCTCTATAACAGTTCGATATAATGGGGAAGGTCACACCACCCGCGCATCTTTCACTTTGTATAGCATTCGCAAGATGACATAGGGTTAATACATGCTTTTTAGTATTGTTTGCATATTAACATCCAGATGCAACCAGTTTAAAAAACGAACAACATATACAAATGTTTAATCTTAATGTTGCTTCCAACGTTAATTAAATATGAATGCAACGTCAAAATACAAAATTGTGTTAATATAAAGGACGAGTCACATATCCAAGAAACATGTAGTTACTCCAAATATATGACCCAAAACTAACACTTTTTTTTTTCACCTTTAGTTCTGTAAATACTTTGTAATATAAATGTACAACTACAAGAGTCATACTTTTGAATAAAAGTCTTTAGGCTTAGCAGTTCGTCCTGACATTCTTTTATTTTTTATTTCCACGGTTAGTATTGGCTCAGCGGATAAATCATCCACCTGTAATGTGGCGGATACTGCGGCGGCATCGCATTAGTTCACGGTAATTATCGTAAAACAAGGAAAGTCAAAATTCTAGGAAACCAACAATTGTCCTTAACCCCGGCCTCGTTAATAAACTATCTTACAACTTGAAGTTAATATAAACCGAGTTAAACAAATTATTTTGGTTCATTTCTCGAAAATATATAAAATCTAGAGAAAGCACTTATATGGCAGTCTTATCTATATCTTTGCATCACAAATACTAGCCATATCTACTATTGCAACAACTACAAACATACAACTTGTAACAGAACTTACATATTAAGCATATCAAATAAAAAGAACTAAAACGTAAGACATCAGATTACTGCTGCTGAGCCTGACTTCTACTTGTATATTAGATGATGTACTTACCTCCGAGTACTGTGATGCGTTATTTGACACATTTTAACAAAATACATTACTAAATGTGTCAAATATGAAATAGTTACACTTCCCCAAAAAAAAATATATGAAATAATTACTCGGCCTTTGGGTGTTTTAAAAAAATATTGGGCTTACTATTGTGTAAGCCCATTGGTGCATTTCCTTTTATTTTGAGAGAGAGGAGAGTCTCCGATTAGCTTTAATTCTTTATGAGAGCAAATGTCTCTTTCCGTCGGAGATCCACCGCATAAGAAACTGGTTCACCCGGCGTCTACTTCGTCGTCTCTGTTACTGTGAATTGCTTGGCACTCGTCTGCAGGACCTTCAGGCGTCTCGTTGCTTCCGCGGAGGTGTACGTCGAAGGGTCAGTACTTTGACGCACTGAACATGTCCTTTCTTGTGGTCTAATCGTGTGCGTACTTTGCCACCTTTCACCAATATCGTTCAACCAGCTCTACTAGCTGTTACAGTTTGATGACTCCATCCCCATGAGAAAGAATGCTTGTAAAGCTATGCGTCTGATTCATTCAAATAAGAGTTTTGTCATTGTTATAACTTTGCATTAACGTGCGAACCAATTAACAACTGATATGGTTACTTGTGTGAGCTTGCGAGATATATTACTTCTTCTCATGGTGTATATCTCGACCTGAGCATTCATATTCATGTTTCGTGTTCCTGTATGCTGCAGCTTTAAGCGTCAAAAAATCTCCAAACTATTGGAGCAGCAGCTTCTTCTCTTCCAAGATGGAGCAACTTAATTACTAGCCGTATCAACCTATAAACTATTACAATTCGGTATCCAAAACCTATCTTTTGGATGCGAGTATCATGTCACGGCTTCTTTGTTTATTAAGTCAATTAAAATTGGTTTACTTCTGATCCCATTGAGCGGGTCTTGGATAATGTTTTGGATTGTATCAATTTTCGACCAAGATTTTGTTTGGTGATTTCAAGTACTACTCTACTGTAGAGCTTTATCACGGCCTTCATTATTTCTCTTTTTTTGGCTTCGAATTGTAAATCAATCTTAGCCAACACCCTAATTCACTGGCCATTGTATACGAATCTCATGAGCTTCTCTCATTACAAATGCTTGTTTTATATCATGGTTGGTGCCAAAAGGGTGTAATGTGATTTAAGGATATAAGCAACATAGATATATAGTACGAATTTTCTCCTTTGGAATAGATCCACCGAATCGAAAACATTTCAGTCTTAATCTTGGGCTGCACATAAAATATATATACCAGGATGACCAGAGTCTATCTTCATTGTTGGATCAAAAGGGTATCATCCGTAAAAATCCAAGTTATTCTTCTCTACCGTCAGTTACATATTGCAGGTAACAATCCTCTAAAGCCTGATATTCTGTAATTATGTATCATTGGTGCAGTTTGATCAAATTTGAATCTCTTCATAGCAAAACTCTACGAAGCTTCTGTAAATTCATACTAAAAAAAAAAACGGTGTTGATATTTCCACATTTCACGTTTCAACATAAGCTTTAGTATTCCAACCATTTGCATCTCTCAACAACGTAACTACATTTGCATTGATTTATTTCATCTCTTCTATCACCATTTTCCTACCACAGCCAGATTCTTAATTACCACTAAGAACAAAGAAAACAAATTACCCTTTCTTCTTCTGCTTCTCCTATATTGCCCCACTTACTCTCACTCATGTCACAAATACACTAAACTCCTAAATGTAAAAGGTAAAGTACATAACGAACTTTTCTTGCTTAATTAATTTAGCATTTTTGAAACGTTGTAAGTTATTACAATACACTCAGAGACAGAGTAGTATATGCAGTTCACTGAAGTTTTTAACTCTTTTTTTTTTTCAGGTATACAACATAAAAATCTAAATAAATAATGCCAAGTGGAAGTTGATGTGGGTTGCGATGACATCATCAATGTTTTTTTCTTCTATTTAGCTTTGATATTATGAATATTGAGACAGGTTTTGCTCTTACGTACAAGGTATTGGAAACAAATGTGTAAACAATGGTTGAAATACATTGGTAATGAGACGATAGATATGGTAATGGAAACAATGTCAACTTATTGGTCAAAATACATCAACATCTGTGTCCTGATAGATAATGGGATTGTGACGTTGTGAGAACCATCCGTCCAAGTCAAACTCCCAAAATAGTAAATAGAATTTGCTTTGTGAGTTGTGGAGACAGTGACTTGGAAGCTGATTTTCTTGACATTGGAGTTAAAGAGCAATGTGTTGGGTGTGACGGAGATTTTGACACCCAAAGGAGGCTGAACGATGAGTTTATAGACGGAGTCGACGGGTCCAACGTTGGTTACGGTTCTAGTAAGAGTCACATCTTCCTTGAGGAATGGAATGGTGATTGACGGTAAATTGAGATCGAGCATAGATGGCCTTGGACTGGGACATTTATATAACCTTCTTTGCCTTGATATTCTGGTGATAGCCGCCTCGTCATAGTTAGAAGCACAAAGAAAACGCCTGTAGTCTTCTGCGTCTGCATCATATACAAGACCAGGGTTTGCTGCTTTGTTCGGGTTCACCAATCCTCCCCCGAAATCAAAAGGGTCAGCTAGTTTCCGTGACAATCCCTCTGAGAAAATAGGTTCTCCATAGGGATCCGTTGTGGAAGCTTAACCAATTAAGAAGGAGTCATTCATTAGATCACTAAATAACTCCACTCAAATATTTACTTTGTTATGCAAAAGAATAAAGTTCTCTATACAAGGACATGTAGTATAGTGGTTTGAAATAGTACCGTCGATGTGCCGATTTAAACTCATATAATACTTGTTGGTGACAAAATAAATAAATATAATTAAACAAGGGTTATATAATTTTACCTGTAGTGATGAGAGCTGATTTAAGCATGGCAGGAGACCAATCAGGATGCACCGCTTTGAGTAGAGCAACCACACCGGTAACCACAGGCGTTGCCATTGAAGTTCCCGTCAGAGCCACGTATCCTTCTACCGCATCCATTTTTTCTGGGGTACAAGCTGCCACTATGGCAACGCCTGGTGCTGCGATATCGGGCTGCATACATAATGTTGGTATTTGGTGAAAAAAGGAATATAATTAAAATTAGGTATATAGTATATAGAAAGATAAATCAAGTTGTTACCTTGAGAACATATGGAGATACAGAATTGGGTCCTCTGCTTGAGAACTCAGCAACCTTAGTAGCTACAAGTGGTCCAGTGAGTGAGATTGAAGGACTCAGTTTTACGGTCGGCGAACTGTCATCAAGTGAGTCTTTAACTACTGAACAACTTGCAAATAACAATATATAAGAGAAATCAATTAAGCAGTGGTACAAATAAATACCTGGTGGATTTTATGTACTTCAATATTGTAGTCCCGTGTTCATAGTCGACTTCGAGGAAAATAATACCTTCAGAAATTGTGATTTGATCATTTCTCATGTTGGCAAGGATTACACCCTTCCCTCCAACGGCTATAACATTATTAAAATAATCAGTTGGACTTTCTCCTCCCTCTTTAGTTGCAAAACCTAGCACCATTTTTCCTTTTGCTGCACTCGTTATCTTTTTTGCGCTGTCTACGTATATGAGATCCGCTTGGACCTCCTTGCCCCTGGATGGGGTTCGTGCCTACATAGTAACAGATTAGGATGTTACATGCATGCTCATGTGGACATTGGCTATATATACACTAGTTCTGATTTGTTTTACCATTATTGTCACATTGTTTCCTAGTGTCACAGGTGTGGGAAACCACCGGTCAAGACTGGTGGCAGCCACTGTTATGATCCATGGAGCTATGTTCTCGATCGAGTAAGCACCGGGTCCGAAGTTCCCGCCTGCAGCGACCACTGTAATACCATTGGAGACCGCGTGGAACGCTCCAAATGAGATATCATTATAATCGTCGAGTTCACTCAATATAGGGATCGACCTTCCTATTGAGATCGATATCACGTCCACCCCGTCCGCTATCGCATCGTCCATGGCCTTTAATATGTCCGCGCTCGCGCATGGGCCATAGATTGTTTCCCAACATATTTTGTAGACGGCTATACGTGCATTAGGTGCCCCGCCTCTCACTGTGCCTACTCCGAATCCGTTGTTACTCACATTTGGGACGATGGAGCCCGCTGCTGTGGAGGCCACATGGCTCCCGTGTGACAAGCTTTCCCTCGCAGACATGTATTCGGTGTCTGGTATACCGTTGTCCGTTTTGTTAATCTTCATGAGGGTTTCCATATAATATCTGGCTCCTATCAGCTTCCTGTTGCAATGCTTCTTTGAGTCGAATTGTTCACCGTCCACACACGTCCCTTTCCACCGTTTCGGGATCGGCCCTAACCCTTTGTCACTGAACGACTGCGACTCTGGCCACACGCCTGCAGACACACACACATGTATTTATTAGTCGTGTCAAACTATCGTATATATTTGGAGGGATCTCTGTATCAAACGTACCTGAGTCTAAGATACCGACGATGATATCCTCACCCATCTTGGCATCATGAAGAAGTCCTTTTGGTGTGCTTTGAGAAATCCCCAAGTAATCAAATGTCCTTGTTGTTTGAAGCTCGTAGTAAGTATTGGGCGTCACTTGAACTACATCCGGATGCTCTAAACATAGTTATAAGAATTCAAATTCATCAATTAACCTCTTATATATTATATAATGTTCTTTGTATATGTATGATATGCATATTTTTTTATGTGCCCACCTGAGATTTTTTTTGCTTGAGAATCCGTAAGATGGGCCGCAAAGCCGGAGAAACCATGCCGATAACTATGAACCATAGACTCACTGGCACCTTTTTTGCTGCAGCCATATTTCCAAAAACCCGTTGGTTAGATATTAATTTTATTAATTCTGTTGTACATGTCTAAATACTTGGGTTTGTTGGTACCTTCCGATTAAGGATTCTAACATGCTGAGATGCGACGCCGTTACAAGCTCCGGATCATTATGCTCTCTTTCACCAAGGTACACTATGTGGACCTATATATATATATACCATTTCTTACCCGAATCGATTTTCTGTTTCCATTATTACGTATAGTTATTTAATAACAAAATTGTGACACATATACCTTAGTATCTTCATATGCTCCTCCTACAATGCTAAACTCCACGTTGAGAATTAACACAACACTAATCACCGAAAAAATCCACCATGAGACTTGAGAACTCATTTTTCCTTTTGGAGAACGAACAAATCCAGAAGAGATCAATCAATGTCTCGCGGTTATTCGTTTTGGTGAATATGCTTTACCAAATGAATGGTATTGTATTTATAACAACGTTCCGTTTTTTCAAAAAAATTACAACAATGTTCTGAAACGACTTATTTAGCTTCTCCTGACATTATTAGGTTGTAAAACTCAACGACTCTTCTGGTATTTTCTTAATTTAATCTATCTCATTGTTACTGTAACTAATCATATCGACTTATTTAGTTTCTGATGACATAATTACTAATTAGGTTGTAATTAAAACTCAACTACTCTTCGATCTGGTATTTGCTTAATTTAAAAAAATATTTTCTAATTTTCTCTATTTTATCGTTATTGTAGCTAAGAACAGATGTTCAAGAGTTTGCGATGCTGTTGTAAGTTTAAGCCCAATTAATCTTGATTAAGAAATGCTTTTTATGTTAAATTGCACAAACCTACTGTTTTAGTTTTCAGATTGTGGGTCTGTTAAATACTATATAGATAGTAGAGTTTTGACTCATTTATGCTCTTATCGGTCCAGGTAGGGCAAATATATATTGGTACATACCCATCTCTGATCTTTGAAGTTCGAAGATTGATGAACCGAACGCCATCAATGTTTGAAAATCAAACTTGATTCAGAATATCAATTAACGCTTTCTTCTCTCTTACAAATATTTGTCAAACTTCCACGAAATCTACGAACAGTATTTACAAGATGGCACCGATCGATGGCTAAGAAGAGCCAGGATACCAAAACAAGCGGTCAAATGATACAAATCTGATAACTGCTAACCCGCATCGTGAAGGGTCATGAATAGTAATATATAAACCATAAACGGTCAATGTTGTCACGTACACAATGGAATTAGGAAATTTGAATCAAAACTCTTCATTCTTCTTTACCCAAAAATAAAATACCTAAGTAAAGCATGCGAAAGGCTGCGTCAATATATGCCAACTCAAATCCTCTAACTTCTTACTATTTTTCTCTTATAAAACATCATACAAATTTAGGTTAAACTACGGGTCCAACTTAAAGCGTCGGAATGATTACGAGGGATAGTTCATGTCTCCATCCCAAAATGATTATTTCAAACAACAATTTGTGTGTTTTCGTCTATATGTATTAACAACAATTTGATTTTGCTAATACCGAATAAATTGAATATATGCTACTTTTAAAAAATCGTAGTATATAAATATGATTCAGTTATACAAACCAAAAAAATCGAAAGAAATTGATTAAAAAATATAGTAAAATAGATTAAGATAGTTATTTATATATTTATATAATTTTGATATTTAATTATTTTAAAGTTAATAATTTTATTGATTATTTCTCATAATCTATCTTATTTATACTAAATATTATTTATCTGAGAATAAAAATAATAATATAAGTATTTTATGTTTTAATAAATTGGATTTTTAATCATATAATTCTAATTCATAAAAAATTTATAAATTTTTGATATAGTTATGATGTTCAGTATAAAATCAAATAAACCAAAAACAATAAGTATATTAACCAAACCAAACCAAAATAAATATGATATCAATATAGTCGTTAAATTTCATTAATTAAAAATCTAAAAAACGAAATCAAATTCTGTACTGAACATCCATGTTTATAATTACAGCTTTATTATCTACTTACCATAGTTTATTATATTTTATACTTTTTGCATAGAATTGTTTGATTTTTTTATTTGGATAATTAAGATAGATAAATCACCTATCTTAAATAAATTAATTCTGTATTCTATTACATCAAATTAAATATCACCAAATTAAATTATCATTTTCACTATCTCATTTGTTGTTAAGAAACATGATTAAGAAAAGATGAGTTCAGAAATTTACCATAGTATGATAAAACATGAATAATATATCTTTTTGATCATAAGAGGAAAAGTAAAAATAAAACGGCTGATGATGAGAGGATACAATTTTTTATATAATAATTTAGTTGCATTTACTAAGAAGAAGAAAAAGAATATAAAAAGAGCAATAGAAACAAGTGTATAGAAATATACAAATAAGTAACTTAACTACAAATATCAAGATAAAGTTACTTAAAGAAAAATTTTAAAAGCCTTGATCTCTATTTATTTCCTTAAACCTTCAACTTCAGCATGTGCGTTATTTGTTATTAAAAGGCATGCAACTAGCAAAAACACTCCCCCCAAAATGAAGAAGTGTTGACTTCTATCACTGCAACTCAGTACGGTGTTGATGCCGAGATCGAGCTGATTGCAGATTTTAATTAAGATAGAGTATCTATTTGTAGTCTCTATCGATTGAGATCACTTTTGCATAAAATAGATACTCTGTTTGTATTTCCCTCTAAAAAATAATTAAAATCAAAGCTCTATAGAAAAAATATAAAAAATGGCATGACTACGGCATCTTCCACTACAAGAGTCAATGACAAATGGAAATATAAAATATTAAGATTCACATTTGGTTGGTTCATATTCTTTGGGAATATTCTTATATGTTCATTGCCAATTGCAATTTATTACTTATGTCAAACCTCGTTAAAGTCGCACCAATAATCATGTTTTGACTATAGTAAAATTGTTTTGATCTTAAAAGAAAGTGCTAAATATTTATTTTCTACTAAGTCAAAGGTCACAAAATAGATAGCTACCGACGTCCCAAAAAAAAGAAAATAGATAGCTACCAAAATTTTGATAAAATGTTCACCTTCTTTTATTTGTTAATTATTCGTAGTTTTATATGCCGTTTAATTTCGAGGTTTTGTTATTTTATTTTATTTTACTTATACAGCTATCTATGCAAAATTCAAATTTATTTGACTTTTTATGATCTTTTGTATTATAAAATGTTTTGTATTATTAATTAAATTGTTTTTAGTTATTTGTAACGGTAGATATAGAAAATCAATATAAATTCATGAAATATTTTAATCTATCTGATTGAAATAGTAATATATTGTCAAGGGAAGTTATTAGAGCCTAGATTCAATTACTTTGAAATTACTATTTCAATATAATATCATGTAAAAGTCATAATTTAGAATAACGTACTTATCGAAACCACTCAAAACAGTTTGGTAGGTCTCATGTTTGTAAGCGGCAAATTTGATCCTAAAAATGATAAGAACAAAGGAGTAAGTGGTGATGTCAGAGGGACATTGTAATGTGATATGATCTTCCAATGTTTCATGGAGACTTGTATAGCATCAATGAGAGTTTTGGTAAGTGGTTATTTTAAGTCTGGTTGAGAAATAATCTGAGACTTGGTTTCTATTGGTGAGTCGCATGAGTGCTTAACAAAAAGTTTGAAAATACATTAAGGGGGGGTTATTGGTAGATGGATTTTTAAAAATTTTAAAAATTTTG
>OVBI01003652.1:0-11223 GCA_900406495.1 Sisymbrium altissimum | reverse complement strand
AGCCACGGTTTCAAGAGCTATTCCGCAAGTTCTTGGTTCAAACCATCAATCTTCTTATTGATTCCATCATCACGGCTTCATTAGCCAATTGACAGTTCTCATCTCAACCTCACAGAGTGCCGGTGTAGGGAAGATCTCATTAGTACCCCATATAAATCGTACATACGTTTGTTTGTAAATACAATCTATTTGACTTTGATATTAAATAAAATAGAAAACAAATAACAAAAACTTAGTATTATATTTTTTTTAAATACTTAATAGGTATCTTAACCAATACAACAAGAAAATTAGATGAGTTTCTCAATTTAAGTAATTTTAAACATATATATTATTTTATTAGTTAGATATTCACTGAATATTTTAGAGCATCTCCACCGAAGAGATGAGAAAGGGTATCTACAACTAAAAAAGAAATAAAAAATTATTATTTGTTTGGAGTGTAAACTTGGTGATGGAGTCCATGCCACTACTATAGACGTAGTGAAACTTGTCTATTTTCACCCTATAAATATGTGTATTTGGTCATTGTAATGGACACACTTTCTACTCCAATTATAACTCAGCTCTCTCATTGGTACAATTCTTCTCTTCTAAATATATGTATTCATTCCTCCAAAATATATATATATATATATATATATATATATATATATTTATAGCTTTATTATAATTATAAGGTACACACATAAGATACATTTGTAATACGTTATTGATCACTCTACGATATGACTATATATATATATATTATATTTACTATATTATAATGGTTGGGATACCTGCATATATAATAATTTATAATGACTATTTAACGCACCATTATTATCTTAATATTAATGTGGGCAATTTGTCGCTTTGTTAATAATTTACTAACATTATATCTTGATTACTAAATGAACTATAATAATTTATTTACTGTTAATGTTATAATAGACAGCTGAATCGCCGCATAATTTATTTTCTTTTCTAATATGGATGACTCTGTCACCATAATGTTATGATTATATATATGTTTATATTCTAATAACTATTTATAGAGGCTCGCCCATCTATATAAATTTTATATCTAAAAAGTAGTAAATTTAATTCATTATTTATTAAAATTAATTTCTGATTGATTTTAATTATTTTCAATAATATTTTTCACCAACGGTCACAAAAAAAATTCTCAACTTTTCAAATGGCTATAAACAGTGTTTTCAATCTTCAAATACTCTTATCTTTCACTCATTTATTTCACTCGACGATTTCATCTTCTCTCAAATATTTCTCAAATAACTTTTATTTTATTTTTAAAGATAAGTCACTTGTTGTTATCTTTCACTCGTTCATTTCACTCGATGATTTTGTTTTAGAAAATTAAATGGCAAATATTGAGAAAGTCTAGTTTTCCGCTCTCAAAGTAACTAGTTCAAACTACATAACATGGACCACGAACATCGAACTCCATTTAGAGTGGGAGAAAATCTCCAATACTATAAAAGAAAAAAAAACATTACCTTCCCACAAAAGGGCTAAATCGATTATTTTTCAAAAGAAACACCTCGATGAAAACCTAACGCATGGATATGCGAATGTGAAAGACCCAATAAGCTGTAGAAAGCTCTTAAAGAAAGGTTTGATAACCAATGGGAGATAACTCTTCACCATGCTCTCGATAAGTGGACGAACCTCAGGTTCCAGGATTTTGAAATGGTTGAGGTTTATAATTCTACTATGTTAAGAATAGTGGCACAATTATAATATTGCTGTAAGCCAGTCCCAGAAGCATAAATGCTTAATAAGACCTATCTCACCTTTCATAAAAATCATTATATATTGCAAGGGTAATACATGAACCGTGGGTACAAAAGGTTCTCAGAGTTAATCATGGGGCTCATGATAGCAGAGAAAAATAATGAAATTCTCATCAAAAACCACAACTCTAGGCCCATAGGAACCAAAGCATTCCCTAAAGTGAATATTACGGATGTGAAATGCTTATAGTGAGACTACTGAATAGTCTTTAATAATGCCATGTATAATTATTACACTTTTCAGTTTGAAAATGTTGTTTGTTTACAAAACCCTAATGTATAATTATTGTGTATTTTTCAATGAATAAATTTCACTTTCTCTTTATTAATTTCTATGTTAATTATAGAAATTGATCAAAATACAAATGGAAGAATACCAGGAAAAAAGGATTCAAGAAATCTGTATATTAGATAGTGGGACAACGCACACTATTCTGAGACAAAAGAGATATTTCTCTAATATATAACCAGCAAGAATTATTGTCAATACAAAATTGGTTCTACAGACTTGATTGAAGGAATTGGTAAAGGAAACTATACGCTACCTAATAGAACAAAATGTTCCATAGATGATGCCTTGTATTTTCCGAATTCTAAAACGAATTTATTGAGTTTTAAGGATATATACTTTCAAGGATATGATATTCAGTCTTCAACTAAGGATGGAAAGAAGCTTATGTATATAACTTCTGAGAGATCTGGCCAAAGGCATATATTGAAGAATTTTCCAAAACTTCCTTCTAGCTTGCATCATATTTATATCAATGCAATTGAATCAAATCTTGTGATCAAAAGAAATCCAGAAGATTTCACACTGTGGCATGATTACCTTGGACACCCAAGCACCACAATGATGCATAAGATCACAAAAAGATCATATCGTCATTCACTGAAAATCCATGAGATATATCAAGGAAATAAAACGACATGTCCTGCATGTTCTCTTGGAAAACTGAACGACCATAGCCAACCAAAAATGATAAAGAATCAGCAAAGTTCCTTGAAAGAATTCAAGGTGATATTTATGGACTAATGCATCTATGATGTGGATCATTCCAAAATACCATATAGTAGATGATCACATGTTTGTCTATATCATCTCGAAATATGGCATTTCCGAGATTTCTAATAATTAAACTGTGAGCTCAGTTTCCTAATTATACCATTAAAACAGTTAGATTAGGCAACATTAGTGAATTCACATCCCAAGCATTCAATGACTATAGTAATGGAAATTGAAGTTGAACATTCTGTCGCTCATATTCATACTCAAAATAGTCTGGATGAATCATTAATTAAATGTCTGCAATTAATTGCAAGACCGTTGATCATGAGATCAAAACTTCCAACCTCTGTATGGGGACATGATATCTTGTATGCAAAAGCACTGATTTGGATAACACCAAGTGCATGCCATAAGTATTCTCCACTTCAGTTGCATTTGGTCGAGAACCAAATATTTTCCATCTAAGAATCTTTGGTTTTGCGGTATATGTGCATGTGGCACCACCACAACGTAACAAAGATGGGGCCACAGAGAACCACAGACTGGTGATGTCTTTACGGCACGTTTTGTCGATTGTCACTTTAATGAGAAAGTATTCCCCGTTCTGGGGGAGAAAATAAACAAGTAGGAAAAGAAATCAAGTGGAGTGTACCATCCTTTCTAAACCTTGATCCTCCTATTAGAGAGTCAGAACTAGAAGTTTGACGAATTATATGCATTTACAAAATATAGCAAATCAGATTCCTGCTGTATTTGCAGATACCAAAATGGTAACTAAATCTCATATGCCACCTATATATACTCCTACTCGTAGTAAAATCAGATGATACATGTGAGTCTAAAACAATCCTGAAGCATGAAAAACCCATCGATTCTAAGAACATGAATCCTAAAAAACAAAAAGAGGTTGAAATGCATGAAATACCCAAAGTATCAGAAAATACTTTGGAGGAAGTAAATCATGCGACTCATGATAATGTAGAGCATCAAGAGCCAGAAGAAAATCATGAGATCTCTATCAATTATATCTATAATAGAAAGATATGGAAAAGAAAAGAAATAGATGATCTCAATGATATTTTCTCATATTTTGTATCACAAAAAATAAATGAGGCAAACGAAGATTCAGAAGCAAAGTCTTTATATGAATGTTAGAAAAGACATGGCTGGATAAAATCGAAAGATGCCATATAAACCAAACTTGATTCGCTCAATAAATGAGAGGTGTTTAGACTTATTGTACTCGCACCTGAAGATGTGAGACCAGTTGGATATAAATGAGTTTTCATTCGGAAACGAAATGAGAAAAATGAGATCATGAGATCATGTATGCAATCACGTTTAGATTCCTGATGAGTCTAGCGGATAATAATATCTTGAAATGCGTCTTATGGATGTTGCTACGACATACCTATATGGATCATTAGATACTGATATCTACATGTCAATCTGGGCATTTTAACCGAAACTTAAGTATCAAACCAAAACCAAACCAAAATAATGGAACCAAAACCGAACCAAATTTTTGTGAAATACTCTTTGGGTTTTAAGTTGAAGATTGATGGATATCCAAACTAAACGGAATCGACCCGAAAATTAAACGGATATCCAAATACCCAAAATATAATTTATATACCTAAATATATTGGTTATATTTAGATTTAAAATACCCAAATAAGTAAAATTAAACAAATATTCTTAAAAAAAAAATCAAATTACCTAAAATTACCCAAATATTTTTTATCCAAAATTATCCGAAATTATCCAAAAGTATCTGAAATTATCCGATATTTTACTCAAATTATCTGATATTTTTACTTGAATTACCCAAAATATCAAAAAATCTGGAACCAAACCGGATCCAAATTTTTTTCGTTTATTAGTCGGTTCTCAATTAAATTTTCAGAATCGAACTGAAAACCGAAACCGAACCGAATTTTATGAAGAACTGAATGGTTTTTAAATCTCTGTATCTGAAATACCCAAAAACCGAAAGAACCGAATCGAACCGTTTACCTGAATGCCCAGGTATATTTACATGAGATCTGCTGATGGATTTAAAATGCCAGCAGCATTAAGTTCTAGGCAAAAAGAGTTATGTGCAATAAAATTTCAAAAACCATTGTATGGGCTAGAGCAATCTGGACACATGTGATACAATCGTCTCAGTGAGCATTTGCCAAAAAAGGGATATGTAAATGATCTTATATGCCCATGTGTTTTCATCAAGAAAACATAATCTGGATTTGTGATAATTGTAGTTTATGTTGATGGTTTAAACATAATCGGAACTAATAAAGAGATACAGAAAACATAAAAAAATTAAAAGGAGAATTTGAGATGAAAGATCTCGGACAGAAAAAGTATTGTTTTAGTCTACAAATTGAGCATTCTCAAAATGGTATATTTGTGCCCCAATGCATATATATTAAAAGAGTGTCAAAATACTTTAGCATGGATAAAACAACTTCTCTAGGTACTCCTATGGTCGTTAAATTAGTTAATGTTGAAAGTGATCTATTTAGACCAAATGAGAAAAATGAAAAAATACTTGGTACCGAAGTACCATATTTAGGTTCAATTAGAGCATTCATATATCTTGCAAATTGTATTAGATTCGATATATTATTTTCAGTTAACCTATTGAAAAGATTCAGTTTGTCCCCTACACAAAAACATTAGAGTGGAATCAAGCATTTTTTCTGTTACCTTCAAGGGAGTACTGATTTAAGTTTATTTTATCCTAAAATTTCAAAAAGTCAAATGGTTGGTTTTACAGATGCAGGATATTTCTCAGATCAAAATAAAGCTCGACAACAAGAATATGTTTTTACGACCGAAAACACTGCTATATCTTGGCGTTCTCAGAAGCAGAATTGTGGCCACTTCCTCAAATCATGCTGAACTCATTGCACTTCATGAAGTAAGTAGTGAATATTTATGATTAAAGTTAATAAGCAAATACATCCTTTCAAGCAGTGGGATTCACAACAAGACAGAGCCAACTATCCTATATGAAGACAACGCTGCATGTGTTACTCTAACAAAGGAATGATATATCATGAGTGATAGAATTAAACATATATCTCCAAATATATTCTCATAGATTCAAGGACTTAAAAAAAAATAAAGAGATTGAAATGATATATATTCGATCATGCGACAATGCAGCTGATATTTTCACGAATTCATAACCCACCACTATGTTCATGAAGTATGTCCATAACATCGGAATATATCATCAACAAGACCTATGAGATGATCTTATTCGAAGGGGAGCTTGCGCAGTTGTACTCTTTTTACCTTAATATAGTTTTTCTTATCGAGTTTTCCTAAAAGGTTTTTAACAAAATAACAAAAAATGTTAAACACAAGATGATAGTGACATTCGTCTTCAAAGGGGAGTATTACAAAAGTCATTGTTTGGAGTGTAAACTTGGTGATGGAACCCATGCCATTACTATAGGTATTGTGAAATTTGTTTATTTTCACCCTATAAATATATATATTTGGTCATTGTAATCGACATACCTTCTATTCTAATAATAACTCATCTCTCTCATTAATACACTTTTTATCTTTTAGATATATGTAGTGATCATCAATCCTCCAAAATATGTATATTTATAGCTTTATCTATACTATTAAAATAGAAACACAAATTAAAAACTAACATTTTTATCTTATATGTTATTTACAAGAAATGCCATTGAAAATAAAGTAAGAAACTAAAAATTCATTAAGGATAAAATAGTAAATCTAATTATTAACTAATTTATTAACAATATATTTTAATATCTTTTAAGATTTAGATATTTTACTTTTTTATTTATAACATAATCTTAAATAAATTTTTTTTACAATTTTTATCAAAAATTAATTAATAAAATTCGTAAATATTTATTTAAATAGTAAAATAAATCATTAAATTAATTTTATTTATAGAAAACGATATATTAACAATTATACATATATTTTTTAATTTAATTTCTAGTTAAATATTATAAATAATCCAGTATGTATATTATTCAATAATGGTATATTATTCAATAATGTAATGTTTTTACGATATGATATCCATTGCGGTTGTCATATGAAACATATACATATTTCTACCATTTTGAATATGAAAGTATTAAAAAGAAACTTTTAATGGGTAAAAAGGATAATATACTCATTTTAATTATAAAATATTAAAAATAAACTTAAACCAGTGCAAAAAGGATTAAATATATAAATTATATTATAATAATAATTTTATTTATAAAAATCATATGTTATATCATGAGTTGGAATCATGATTCGATTAAAAGAAGTTTTGAATAAAATCAACACATTTTATATTTTAACTTTTACAAAGTAAAATATCGTAAAATATAAACAAAACAAAAAATATTATTCTTCAACAGATTAAAATTTTGTAAACAATATTATACAGATAAAACTGTTAAAATGTCTCATATTTTCATATTTATAAATATATTTTATCCAGAAAATAAATATAAAAAAAGAAAAAAAAACTTCAAACAAATTGAAAATTAAAGATAAATAATAAAAATATATTTTATAATTTATTCATATTATTACAAATGATAATTTCGCGGTTTCAAAACCCGATCAAAATCTAGACAAAGGAGTTTGGAAAAAAAACTTTCCCAAACTTCCGAAGCGAAGATCAAAATCTAGTTAGAATTATAAAATACACATATGAAATACATTTATAAAAAATCAAATTTTTTATTAAAATTATATTAGTACCGTCTAACTTTCAAATATCCTTTCAAACTCCTATGTATTTACTTTATATTGGTTTTATATTTATTTAATTTATTCTCTTTTTTTTTGGGTTTTTGGGTTTTTGGCTACGTCGAGCTCTTGATTCTCTTCTCCTTCGCCTTAGTAAATCTAATATTCGTCTTGTAATCGTTTAGTCGTTTAAAGCATCAAATTTGATGCTTCGATGATAATATGACAGAATCCTTACTAAAGATTGGACTTTTTCTAAAGTTTAGCTATTCTGTTTTTTTTTTTTTGAATAAATGAATTTTAAATGAGGAAATTTGGATAAATATCTTAATTTGAGATTATATTTTGAAAATTACACCATTTTTTATACTTTTGAAAAACTACACATTTTCATAACTGAAATTAATAAATTAACCTAATTCAAAAATTTTAATAAATTTAATATTTAAATTTTCTTATTATAAAAATAAACATACAAAATGAATAATATATAATTAGTATTTATATATTTTATTTAAAATTGTGAAATATCTGAATTTAGTTAGAATTTGATATCTTTGTGAAACATAATCCTTGAAAATTTCATAATTGATCAAAAGATTTATTTAATTTAAAAACAGATCAATAATAATATAATAAAAAGTTTTAGGTAAACTATTTATATAAGACTAATTAGTAAAACAGATTTTATTAGAGATAATTTTAAAATATTTCAAATGTTATCTAGTTATATATTTAGTAAATTTAGTAATTAAAATATATTTTTTTATTAAATAAGTTAATTAGAGTATTAATATTTTCGAATTTTTACTTTTATTTTATTAAAATATGGGTCACAAAATTCTTATTTCATATAAATAAGTATAGCTTTCAAAAATATTTTTTAAAAAAACAGTGTATTTTTCAAATTTTAAATCTTAAATAGGCTATTTTGCTAATTATTCCATTTTAAAGTGTTTTTCACGTTCCTTTAGGGAGAAGCAGTTCTTTGTGCATTGATGGTGTTTTATATTACGTGGCTTCCCCTAGTTTAAACGTGATGAATGAAAATTTCTTGGCGGGATTTGATCTGAGGTCTGAGACTTTTGAAATCGCTTCAAAGTTTCCCGAAGCCATTGGTTCTAATAACTTTGATAAAGCTCTTCTTATAAACTACCATGGAAAAGCAGCTCTGGTCACTGAAAATTATGATAGACATTATGTCTATGCTTTCGATTTGTGGGTTTTAGAGGACGCCAAGAGACAAGAGTGGTCGAAAGAAAGCGTAAGTTTTTCTCCACTTGGTGCTAGTCAGAGATTCCACGGCCGTTTAAGATTGGTGGGGGTTTCTGATAAGGGGGAGTTTATTTATGCACCCGAAAAAATTTCAAGAGTTTTATCTTTACTTTGTGGATCACAAAAGCAACCATATTAGAAGTGTTCAACTGCGTAAGTTTAGAGATTTAAATCAAGTATTTACTTTCTTACCTCACGTAGAAAGTCGTATGTTTATCTAAAAGAGAGAGGTTGGTTTTTGTCCCCTTTAAAGCTTTATATATGTATGATTCTTTGTTTCTGGATTTTGAATCTTGTTATATATATATAAAAAAAAAAGAATATATGCTTCTTGCACTCGCTTCCCTGTGTTAGAGGTCCGAAGCTTTGAACCCAGTCAAAGCCAAGAACAACTAACAACACAGACTTCAACTAGATTAAGCCTTGGAACAAAAAAATGCAAAACAAAACACAAGTTTCTTTGGGTAGTTATCACTACCTCCTTCTAATTTTTCTTTGATTTGTATAATGGAATGAGAACGGTTTGTTTCCTACAAGTAAGGAAACAATTGAAGTGGGATACAAGAAACAAAAAAATCACGTTTCTACATCCTACATCTTTAAACGTGATACGCGTCCCTATTCTTCAGCAGCAATGAAATTGCAGAAAAGAGATAAGACTGAACGTGAGATGAACCCGTTTGATAATCTCTTATCGGTTTGTTTGGCTAAACCATTTATGTGCGCATCACCCTGCAGGCTCTGCTTCACTGGCAGTTACTTTGTTGTTGGGTTTACAAATTGGCTCTGTAATCTCCTAACTCGATAACCGTTTAAAACTTCGAATGAATATTGAATCTCTATATCTTATTAGAGTATTTAGTGGGAAGGAAAACCCAAGAAACTGCTAAAGATGATAATGCGGAATTTTGCAGAGAGAAGATTAAAAGAATACTGAAAATGTATGATACGACACTGTCATGCTTGTTAAGCAAGCGTTTGATGAGATACTTGCATAAATCACTGATAATGACTCGTCTGATGATATTTCTGTTAGAAAAGAAGATACTTGAGGGTGACTTGGCGAAATAATGATTTGAATGATTCAACTGGCTCAGATATGCAGCCTATTTAGGGAAGGGACACACATTTGTCTGTGCCTTAAGGTGTTATCGATCTTATCAAGCTCCTTCCACCGAGCTTGTGGCGATCATCGTTCCCCCTTGTTCGTTGTTCCATTGTTTTTTCTTCACTCCTCGGAAAGAGCCGGACGGCCAGCCAATCGAGAAATCATGATTTCCGAATTATCGGAAATCATCGAAACGCGCTCCGTACCGCGTCCCGTAGTCACCATACCGCGTCTCGGAGATCACCGTGCTGCATCTCGAGTCATCGAGCCATCTCGATATCCGATCGTATCTCACGTCCCGCGTCCCAATCCATCTACACCCGCGTCTCAACAGCAGCAACCGCGTCTCGATCCATCGTGCCGCATCCCATTATCGACACCCTGGGTCCCGAGCCATTCACCCCGCGTCTCGATCCATCGTGCCGCGTCCCGAGAGACTCCACCGCGTCCCGACTCCCCTCATACCGCGTCCCGACTCCCCTCATACCGCGTCCCGATACTATAACCCCGCGTCCCGATAAGCTTCCCATCGCGTCCCGATAGTTTCTCACCGCGACCCCAACACTCCAAACACCACCCATGGTCCTAGGGTCGTATCATCTTGGTATCGGAGCTTTAAAAGCTCCTGACCCAGGTTTTATCAACCCGATTTCACTTCATATTTCTTGTTTTGCATTGCTTGTTTATCATTCACTTAGTTCATTCAAATAAAAAAGAATTGTTATTCGTCTAGCGCCGCATACTTAGTATTGCTCATCATCCGTCTCTTGCATTAGGTTAACTTAAATTTGCTTTCCTTATTTGACCATCCGCGCATCTCCATAAATAAAATAAAAAGTTATTGCACTTACCATATCTACATTATTCACATCTTGCCATTCATAAAAAAAAATGCATATATCTCGTGCATCTTGTATTGCCTTAGTTATTTTCTTCTCTTTTGTTCGGATCACCTAGCTCCCTTAAAACTTTCGTCTCAGGTACACGATGGGAGAAGCCGAGCCAACCAACGCTCAGTTACTTGCCGCTCTCACCGCCATCCAGACACGACTAGAGCGACTCGAGCAACACCGAGAAGCCGACCCCGGTCTGTCCGATACCGACAGCAAGACCGACCCTGATGGACCATGTGATGGCCCCAACCACCCGCGACATGCACGGTCTCGATCGACGACACAGTCCCGACCAGCAAAACAACGGCCATGACAGAAGGCACGACCGAGAGAGACACCGCGACCGCGACGAGGATCAGCCTTGGCACGGTAGCAAGGATCTCAAGCTCACGCCACCAA
>OVBI01003651.1:0-11224 GCA_900406495.1 Sisymbrium altissimum | reverse complement strand
TATGATTTTAAATAGTTAATTATAAATTAAATATAAATTATAAATATATATTAATAGGTGTCATTTAAATGTGTTGCCATTTGTCACTCACATGGAGAAAGCCCTATGTTAAACGTATACAATTTCCACGATACTTCATTTTTAGTTTTTTATTTTAATTATAACATGAGCTTCTTCTTTCTTTCCTTTTAAAGATTATATAACATGTTTTGTTGTAGATGGAATGAAAGACAGTCGAGAATTTAATTACTTTTGATCAATGGCTACAAGGACATCAAATTTAGTTGGTTTTGTTCTCTCTTTGCTTCTTCTGCTCTTATTGATCCCTTTTCAAGTTGGAGTCACCGAGGCCAGACCCGCCATACGCAACCGGCCACCACGCAACGAACTAGGCATCCCACCATGTTAGTATATTCAAGCTCTTGTTTTGCTGTTTTACTTTTAAGGGGTTTCTGAAAGAAAGTTACATTATATATATTTATAATTTCTTTTTGGGGGTAAAATGCTACATATATATTATAAACTTCTCAAATGACTTCCTATGATTAAGAGTTTCTTTTAGCATTACATCGTATGTCTTTCATAAATTTCCTTAATCTCTCAGTTCTGAAAAATTAGTATGTTCTTTCCTTCTGAAAAATCTTCGTGGAGTCGTGTGGATTAACATATTTTTAGCTTGTGGTAAAAATACTTATGGTACGGTGCAATTCAGTGGTGGAGCCACATGGTCCAAGAGAGGGGCAGATATCCCAGATGATTTTTAAAATTTATATGTAAAACTCTAAGAATTTCAATGATGACTCTGGTTTTTGGCAGTTCTACACCTAATCTTTGCATAGTTTTAATAATGCCTCCCATAAAATTTATCTCTAAATGCGCTCCCGTGCACATATATGCATGATATATATCCATTGCTAATTGGCAGGTCAAGAATCACGGAGTTTTGCGTGTTCCTCTTCATCGCGTAAAGGAGGAGGTCACTAAGCCAAAGTATCTTTTGAGAATCGACGGAGAAGAATCTATAATCGGATTATTGTTGTCTCAAAAATGACCATGTTGTACGCTTTATAATGAAGTTTATGTTTTCCTAGAAAAGTTTAATATTTTTCAACTATTTTGTAAGATATAGTAAATTTACAAATTATGCTGTTGTATTTTTCTATATTTAAATAATTGTTTTTAGAGAAATATTCTCTAGTTTCTAAAATAAATTTAGCATGAGAAGTAAAATCGATATAGCATTCATTAAACTTGTACAAAGACATCTTTATTCTAAGTTAGTTATGACGAACAAATAAATTCGGTGAAATCCATACTGTTAACATCAGGAATTTAAAACATTATCATTTTTTCTTCTACTCTCCGAGTTCGGCTTGAAATTTCATTCTTTCATGTCTTCTTCTGTAGTCTCAGAGCTAATTCAAACTCTTTGAGTCATTCATTATTCATGATATAAGATCAAATATTTGATCTTAGGATTGATAGAGGTTAGATTATTGGTTGTGTGATACTTTTAGCCAAATTGATATGGAAAATGGAGTGAAAGTGGATCCTAAGCAGTTAGCTGTGTGATTTTTTCTACCTTGGACAGTGGATGGAATGATGGATTATTAGACGCCACAAACCTTATGGAATGAAGTTTGATAAGTCTGGAAACAAAAACCAAAAAATAATCTATGAGTCTCTTCAAGTTTTTAAGTTTTTTTTGGAAGAAATTTAATATTTTGTAGATTAAAACTAAAAAATAGTATACTATTGCAAGGGAATCTTATGTAGTAGTTTTATCAGCTGTTGTCTTTTTAGGGAGTTTTGGGAAATTACAAATTCAAGTAAAAAATTACATGGAAAGAAATTGCTTGACATAAAACTAATTAAAATTAATTGGAATCAAATTCAAACAAAATAAAAAAACACAAGGAAACTCACTAGTGAAAGATAATAAAATGAAATAAAATTCTCATACCTTGATTGATGGTGCACGGATTTGCTAGATAAGGAAGGTTGATTCTTTCTTTGACTTGACTCCTTGATGTGAAGAAAAGTGCAGGCTGTTTTGGTGAAAACTCCTTACCGTTTTGCTTCTCTTCTTTTTTCCTCTTATTGTTTCACTTAACTGGAGAAATGGTAAATAAAGAAACCCCTCCTGGATCCTTTAGCATAGGCCATCCAAGAATTTCTCCATTTGGGCCGGTTCTCTTATCTTGTTCTTTTTGGACCAGGCATGAGCCTTTGTTGTTGGGCTGGTCTTCAAGTCCATCTTCTTTGTGATCCATTGAGGCTAAAGTGAGCTGATTGAGTGGGCCGTGATGTCTTTCACTTCTTTCTGGTTGATTAGAAGCTACATTGCTTGGTTGAATTCTCTTTGTAGTGCTTTGGTACCTGACATTGTCCTTAGAGCTAACCTCATGACTGGAACTGGTGCAGTCGGGTCCGGACTAGGCTTTATGTCCTCATCATTCCCTCCTCCTTGAAAAGGTTATGACCTCAGAATTGCTTCTTCTGTAGTAATAAGTATTAATAAGAGATAGATCAGATACATTAAACCTTGAAGAAATATTCATAACACCTGGCACTTTTAGCTGGTAGGCATTGTCTCAGCTCCACAAGGTGCTAGCTTGGACTTCCTCTCGGTTGGGAACCTCTCTTTTCTCATGTGGAGCCAAACTCAATCTCCTGGTTCAAAAATAAGCCCCTTCCTCCCATGTCTGTATACTTTTTGTATTGGATAGTCTTTTGCTCTACGTTCTCCTTAATCTTTTCATGGATCTGTTTGATGAGCTTGGCTTTGTTCTCAGCATCCTGGCTGGCATATTCTTGTGGTGGTAATGGCTCAAGATCAAGTGGTGTCAGTGGCTTGAAACCATAAACAACCTCAAAAGTGAAAATTTAGTAGCAGAGTGTGGGACTCGGTTATAAGAAAAGTCAACAAAAGGTAAAGAATCAAGCAAATTCTTTAAATTTTTACCAATTGTAACCCTCAATAAAGTTGAGAGTATGCGGTTTAGGGACTATGGTGCTGATAACGTGTCGTAAAATTAGAGAGAAAGAGACAATGAATTTCTTATGGAATTGTGTGTCTTATTGCATTGCCAATAAATTTTTTATATAAGGATTAGTACGTAGGAGAAAAAGGAAACTTCCTATTCCTAATGGGAAAAGGAAAGTACATAAAATGTAATTTCTAATACAATAAAGAATATTAATAGTTATGATAATTCACCTTTCGATTTATAACAATATAAGAATTTTGAGGGACTCAATTTCTTTTTAAAATATCTAGTTTACCTAATGTAGAAGTCGAAAAGATACATTTTCGGTTCTTGTGTATGGTTGGATTCAAGCTTTTAGCAAAATATATATTTTAATTTTTGAGATTTCTATTAAAAAAAAAAAAACATGAACTTAATTATTAGTCAGTTTAATTTACGTTTGATTTCGATTTGTCCTGATATATATATATATATTATTTTTTTGGTCTTCGTTATAACATACCATGAGGAAAAGTCTGCTTCCGAAGACTTGTAACCTCTTGGGAAAAAACCGAGAACTTCTGAAGTCGAGACTTCAAAATCTCTCAAGAAGAGAATCAACATAATCATGGGTGGGTCAAAGCTGTGTTGAGATTCCGTAATGGCTATCAAGAAACACAAACGTACTGTTGAGTTTAAGTCGAGAAAGAACAGCGGATTCCTCGAGTCCAATGCAGAGATAACTTTCTGGAAGCAGGTGACCCAAAGACTAATTTGACCGCATGATGATGTCTTGGTGGTCACTCTTGATGTTGTAATATTTGAAGTTTTTCGGGTTCTCATTGATATCAGAAGCTCAGTGTATCTCATTTTTCTAAGCACATGCAAAGAACGAGGATCAGCAGTGCTAACATTATTGGGTCTTCATCACCCTTAGTAGCATTCACGAGCGAGAAGGTGTTGTCACTTGGAAGTTGGAACCATCAAGTTACCAGTCCTAGTAGCATGTGTATCTCAAATCATTGAGTTCACCGTCTATGAGGGCAACATCATCACTACCAGCGTACGGTTGATGAAGAGATAAGTTGTGGAGGTCCGACGTCATATGGAGTGTTGCCCCTGAGTCAAAAATCCAATTGTTTGCTGTGTATGGTGTGTCGGTGACAAGATTTTTGCATGGCTGCCATGGGCAAAACGGATTAACTGGGGTTGAATGTGCCATTTGTTGCAGAGACTGAAGCGTGGGATCGCCTTGCACTATGTCCTTGAGTGTAATAGTACTAACATTTCCCCAAGTACGGTTTGGATTGGCGAGAGTTGTTGCGATGCGAAGGTGTTTACGGGGACCACTTGGTATTTGGTTGACGTTTATTGTTGTAGCGAGTGTTGTAGTTGTTGGATCCATTGCCTCAATTGTTTTTTTTTTACGATTGGTGACTTGATCTGCAGAGAATGGGGACACCACTTGGCTGAGAATCTTAGCTTCATGATTGAGAAGGCGCTCTTAAATCTCAGTGATTGATGGAGGACTGTCTTTGCCTTCAATCTGATCAACAACATTCTTGTATTCTTCTGGAAGACCATCCAAAATGAGTTCGGCTTACCAAGGATAGCCAATTGATTAAGACGGTTACTAACGCCTTGAACATACTCATCAATAGTATTCGTACCTTTGGTGAATTGTTTTAACTATGTCTTCAGTTGTTTGACATGACCTCTGCTTGGTTTGGCATACTTTGAGGTGAGTATCCCAGACCTGAGCTGCCATTTATATTTGTGAAACCAGTGGTTGAAGTGGCATGGTGATGGCACCAGGGGCGGATCCAGAAACTTATTTAGCATGAGGTACATAATTTTTAATTAATAAATTAAATTATAAAATATAATATTAATAATAAAAAATCCAAAAAATAAAATAAAACATAAAAATGTCATAGAAAAATTACAAAATCACTCTTTGATCCTCCATTTCTTGAAATCTCTTTATCACTATCTCATTTGTCACTTTATCAAAATGTTCTTTTTCAATAAGACAAACGAGATAATCACTTAAAAACTTGTCACTCATTCGATTGCGTAAGGTAGTTTTCACAATCTTCATTCAACATCTCTCCACTGTAGCAGTAGCTACAGGTAAGGTTAACACAAGCTTCAAAAGTCGATAAACCATAAGATGTAAAAGATGTTTATTTGTCTCCATCATTACACGTGCAAGATCTCCAAGATTCTCCAAACCAGCAAATCTTTCATCATCTCGGATGTTATCAATATAAATATCAAGTTGATGCTCAAGAGATATCCGTTCCATAGGATTAAAATCTTCTGGATAAATCCATGGTTTAATTGAGTCATATTTATATTCTGAATTTAATACTAAACCACTTTCACAAAGCGAATGAGAAATTTATACATGAATCTGTGGTTTATTAATATGAATAACAAATTAAAATTGAAGACAATTTAATATACAAAGAAACAAAACTTAAATTAAATTAGTTAGAAAAACATACCGTAGAAGTTCTCTTTCTCTTTCTCAAAGAGAAACTAACGTGTGGTGGAGAGAGACAAAGAAAAAAATTAGAAAACCAATAAATATGTTGTGAAACTAGAGAGAAAAGACTTATGAATTCGTGTGTATTGATGTGTTTATTGCATTGCCAATGAATCTCTACAAGGAAATAAAAGGAAAGTGTAGGGAAAAAGAACGTCTAGGGAAAAGAAAATTACCCTTTTCCTAATTTTAATAGGAAAAGGAAATAAGATTTATCATTTTCTTAATAATAAATGGAAATACATAAATTGTAATTCCTAATACAATAAGGAAATAGACTAAACTGGATCTGAAAGATTCCGGACCGAATGGTTCTGACAAATCCATCGGTTTACAACAAAATAGATTGATGGTTAGGTCAAATTAATATAATTTAGTTGCTTTTACAATTTCCATTTTTAAATGCACTAATGGATAAAAAAAACTTTTGGGCTTTAGATAGAAATTTATAGATTAAAAAATAGTGGGATATATTCAATTACTACTAAATTTTTTTTTTTTTTAAAAGTTAGTATGGGGCACGTGCCACCATGTTTTTGTCTTGCGTCTTTTTAAAAAGTTAGTATGGAGCACGTGCCACCATGTTTTTGTCTTGCGTCCGCCCCTGGATGGCACCAAATAAGGCGCTGTAAATGAGTTTGTCTTGTCGATGTCATTTGGTGTATGCAGGGTTTGGAGAGAGGACTCCGTTGACAGTGATGGAGACAGATGGAGTAATTATAGATCTGTCGAGATGGTCAGCAAGGCTATAACGGTCGAGGAAAGAACAGACTTAAAGATTCCACATCAGATAGTTTGTGCTTGTGAGCTTTGTAACATGGCTCATATTAACGTTAAGAACATAATTCGGTGTTGAGAGGCACAGATTCGAGGTTGTTGTTTGTGGCAGCCATGGATCACGACGAAAGTATTTCAGAGAAAAATTAGATTTTTGGAGCGAAGATATCTGATACCATATAAGACAATTGATTGTGTTATTGAATTATGAACAAACTATACATCGTTATATACAAACAGAAGTAAAGAGAGAAACATAGAATGTACAAGTTACAATTACTACTAAATATACTATTTACATATACATCTAATAATTTGAGCTTTCGATATTTGTTTTCGGTATTGAAAATTGCCCAAATATTTTTGTACTAGTCGTGATAACCAAAAAAAAAAAAATGTTTATTTAACTCAATTCTTAAATATAAATAATTTCTGGCACGCGTAGATTAAATTAAATACTAGTATATTAATATCTCTTATACATTATTTGAGAAGTAATTTTCTTATTTGTCATCACTATATTCATTTTGAAGAAAAAATTATGACATGGCCTATTAGAAATGTGACATGTCTTCAATTTCATTATGACATGGATAATTTTAATGGTAAATAATTTAAAATTTCATTAAGACTTTTAAAATAAAGTAATAACCAAATTTGATTACATAGCATATAGCATAAGTTTTCTATATTATTATCATTAAAATATAAAATAAAATATAATTGCAAGTATAGAAAAGTTTCTACACTAATTTAAGATTAAAATATCAATAAATTTTCATATAATTACAAATACGTTTTGATTAAAATTAATTATAAATGTGTCTTAACAAATAAAAAATAAGATAATATTGATCATAGATCAAAAATTTTAATATGATTTAATATATAAAATTGTATTTAGATATATTAATTGGTGTAAAAAGACAACTAGCCAAACTTCTAAATTTTTGAATTTATTGATTTAAATAAAATAAAGTATTTTGATTTTTTTTTTTCTCTAAAGAATAGATCGATTACTCAGGCCCAAAGGGCTAAAACAAATACAAAAGTATCAGAGGCCGAAGGGCAGGCCAAAAAAAAACTCAAAGCATACTCTCGATGAACCAAAGCCATCGGAGCTAAAAGGAAAAACCAGCAAAAAAACAGAAAGAAACAGAAGAAGAGAAAACCTCCATCATTTAAGATGGGCCCGTTGGTTTCTCTTGCTCCAGGAGGTGTCGAAGCCAGTGAGGGTGACCAGTGGCTACATACGAGGAGAGCTTATTGTCTGAGACAACGCTCTTTGCAAGCTCCCCTGCACTGCGATTACAGGGCGGGGTTTCAAAGATCAAATCCCAATCAGTCTGATTCGTCGTCCATTCCAGGAGAGGTGCGATGTGTCCTTGAAGCGAGGGCCACTCTTTTGGTTTATGTAGTGCCTGAATGAGTTCCATGGAAGAACCTGCAAAAGTTACAGGCCCCATTTTAAGGCTACTCATACTCTCTAAAGCCCATTCCCAACTTTTTGTTTTTGCTTCCTGACAAGAGTAAACTCTGGAATACGATCGTCTGCTATGACTGAGAACTGTGCCGTAGTGATCACGTAATATCCATGCAGCCCCAGAAATAAGTTTTGCTTTTGACCAAGAAAAACCAACATTACATTTGATTCTTCCGAGAGGGGGTGGGTTCCAAACTTGTTGTATGCTTTGTGGTTTTTCCTCAGCTTCTTGAATTCTTCTCTGGACATTTATCCAGTGTCTTGTCTCCGCATAGGCCTTGTATACCACAGCATCTGGAGCAAATCGGATATTATCAAAAAGGCATTTGTTTCTATTCTTCCACAAAGTCCATAGAATCCAGGGAGGTACCAACTTAATTTCTTCGGGGACACCATCTCTTTGAGCCACTCTGAGGAGATGATACATATTATCATACAAGGACTGTCCAAAACCTTTTTCAGGGTTGGGTATATTAGCCAAGGCCCATACCTGTCGTGCTAATGGACATTCAAAGAAAATATGATTGACTGTTTCATCCTCTGCATCACAAGACAAGCATCCATCATGATTATGCATTCCTCTCGTTCGAAGTCGCTCTGTAACAGCCAGGGATCCCGTCATTATCCTCCATAAGAAATGACGTATTTTAGGTACGGTTTTAACCTTCCAGCACCCCTCAATGATTGGATTAATAGACGGGTTCATTTCGGCTTCAGCAATTAACTCTTTCTTCTTGACTCTGCATATCAGCTCATATCCCGTCTTGACAGAGTAAGTGCCCTTCTTCGTTCCGTCCAAACAAAAGAGTCTTCATGGGATGGTCTCGGTTTCATCAAATTAATTTTGAAGATAGTTTCATCTGTAAAGAGCTCCCGTAATTTCTCCATGTTCCACGACTTTGTTGGTGCATCAATGATATCTGAGACTCGCAGGTTAATATTCATCATGATCTGTCTTCCTTCTGGTCTGCATCTCCTTCCATTGAACATCCAATCGTCTACCCAGACCAACGTATTGTTCCCATTGCCAATGTCCCTTCTCAGACCTAGAGAGAGTAATTCTCTACCATGAATGATGCTTCGCCAGCCATAGGAGGGTCTTGTGCCTATAGGAGCTTGAAGAAACTCACTATTTTCAAAATATCTACTCTTAAAGAACCTACTGAAGAGACTGTGTGGTTCAGTTAGAATACGCCATCCCTGCTTTGCTAAGAGAGCTTGATTGAAACAGGTGAGATCCTTGAAACCAATCCCACCATATTTCTTTGGTAGTGTGAGCTTCTCCCATCCTACCCAATGAATCTTGTTCATATTTTCCCCAGAGCTCCACCAGAAATTCATCAGAATGCTTGTAAGGTTCTTACATAGCTCTATAGGTAACTTAAAACAGCTCATCGTGTAGACCGGCATCGACATAGCTACAGATTTCAGCATTACCTCCTTTCCCCCTTGTGATAGGCATTTAGCTTTCCAACCATTGACTCTGTTAAGGACATTATCTTTCACAAAGCCTAAGAGTTGTTTCTTTGATCCACTTAGGCACTCAGGTAGACCAAGGTACTTGCCGGTGCCTCCTTCCAGTTGGATACCCATTTTATTTTTTATCCAGCATCTCCGCTCCTGTGTTACTTTATCTCCAAAAGTAATAGCTGACTTATCCACATTGATCTTCTGACCAGAGACTTGTTCATAAAGGGACAAGCATGTCATGATTTGTTCACATTGTTCCGTAGAGGCTTTACCTATGAACAGGCTATCATCAGCAAAGAGCATATGGTTGATCGAAGGACCATCGCTCTGAAAACGAATCCCGGATATCGTTTGCATTCTATCCGCCTTGTTAAAGAGATGGATTAAAGCTTCAGTGCAGAGTACAAAAAGAAAAGGGGAGAGTGGATCTCCCTGACGCAGTCCCCGTTTCGGTTTGATCAAACCACATGGTTGTCCATTCATCAAGACAGAATATGTGACGGTCTTCACACAACTCATAATCCACGTGATCCAAATCTCCTGGAAGCCCAACGCCTTGAGAACGTCTTGTAAGAAGGACCATTCAACTCTGTCATATGCCTTAGACATATCAGTCTTTACCACCATATATTCTTCAGAGATAGTCGGGTGTACATGTAAGCTATGAACAATCTCATGGGCTATAAGAATGTTATCTGAGATCAGGCGTTCCGAGACAAAGGCAGACTGAGTAGGTGAAACTATCTGGGGGAGATATGTCTTTAGTCTATGCACCAACACCTTTGATATTATCTTATACAAGACGGAACATAGACTGATTGGTCTGAGGTCTGTCATTCTCCTCGGCTTTGTTGTTTTTGGGATCAGAGTAATGTATGTATGGTTCCATTCCTTTTGAAGTTCACCTGTCCTGAAGAAATGTTGAACATCCCTGACCAGCTGGTCTTTAACCACATCCCAATATTTCTTAAAGAAATAACCCGTGAGGCTATCATGCCCTGGAGTTTTATCGCTATTTATAGATAAAGTATTTTGATTATGAGATTGACATATGCTTAAATATTTAAAATTGCATTTATTATCATTAATCAGTGTAAATATATGACTAATTGGATTTTTAATTTCCTGAATTTATTTGAGTTAAAACATGATAAATTATTTTAATTTGTGCAATTGATGCCCAATTTATTGAAGAAAAAAAACAAAAACAAATATGATTGATTCAATATATTTTTAAAATAACAAACCAAATACATAATCCAAATTTATTAGCTTTTACAATTTTGAAAAATATATATATAATAAATAAAATATAATGTAAATAAAATGAATGTTTTCAATTTTCCAAAATAAAATAAAATGAATATTAATAAATTGTTTTTCAAATTGAATAAATATTAAATTACAAATAATGTTCTTTGTGGTTTTAGGTTTTACGTATTTAACCTAATGAATCAAAATCTAAAATATTAATAAATTTGAATATATAATTTTAAATAATATTTCTTCTTCGCATCATGGTGCAGTAAACACCTGGTATTAATGTAAAATACAAGCTTCTATTTATCATCATAGGACCTTAAAGGTCCCCTTAACCCTATGGCGTTAAAAAAAAAGTCCTTAAACCCAAATGGGCCAATATTAGTATATTACCATGGGTTTCAGTAAATTGTTTTTAAAACGTGAGAAACTTGCGTGAGAAATATCAGATGTTCTAATGTGTGTTCTGCGTTGGACTTTTTTACTGTTTTCTTTTTTAATCCCGACAGCATAATTCTTTGCCCGAAAAATATATACAACAAAAACAAATAAAGGAATGAAAAGGTCTTTTCTCTAAAAAGTTTCTCTCTCTTCTCTCTCACGTATTTTTCAGAGAGAGAAACTCTTTTTTTGGTTTTTGTTTATATTTCCGATCTTCGATTAGACTTTTTGGTTCCGACTTCAGTCGGTTAATAAGTCTTCGAACTTTCTCTT
>OVBI01003650.1:0-11225 GCA_900406495.1 Sisymbrium altissimum | reverse complement strand
CTTTCCTACCGAACTGGACAGCAATGCCCAACTTGTGGACCCCATAACTTTTTCGTATAAACTCCGTTTGATCTGGTTCTTCTTCCATGAGCTTCATAATTGAGTTAAAAACATTGTCCAAGTGGTTTCCTGTTCAAAAGCCTTATGGGTTGGAAGATACACTTCCATCATTGAACGTATATCGCGACTACTCTGTGCTGATCAGATCAACGTTTTGTGGCAAGTGCTTGGCAAAACGTGCATTCAGGTCGTGTGTCTCAGCCAGCTCGGTAGGATTTACTGCCAAAACACTGAGCTGGCTGTCCTGAAAGCCTGGTTGATTGCCTTTTACTCGAAAAATCGTAAGTTTCGTCGGTTTATCGGAGGAATCGTTCAAAGGATGAAACGATCAGCTGAACACGATGGAGAGATGCCAGTCAGCTCGGTATCACTAGCAGCTCTTGATACCGAGCTGGCTGTTTTATTTCTTCCAGCCGATCATCCCTTGTTCAACGATTTGCGAGTTCATCGATTCCTCGGAAAAACTCTCGAAAGACAGTTTTTCTTTCTTTCTTTGCAGAGTTATCGACAGAGTGGTTCGAAATGAACTTTCTCCGAACTCATATCTAAATATGGAAATTCTTTTTGATATTTAAATATTTTAATCGTTAATTCCGGAAGTGTGGATTTTGACCCCAACAATCTACCTTACACTTCTAAGGTTATTTTGAAATGTAGCAATGCTAACTATTGAAAACAAACCACCAACATCTTTTTTTAACATATTATGTTACTAGAATTTGTTAAATGTAGTTTATATACTTAAACTCATAAATACAACTAAAATTTTTTAATTTAAAGTATGGTATAACTAATTATAGATTTTAACTACCATAATACAACTCTTTTCAATTTGGTATCAACTTGGTACAACTCAAAGGTTGGTATAACTCTTTGTTAAAATAAATTGTTATTTTATTCTTTTTATGACACATATTTTAAATTATTTTACGGCACATGTGTTTAATGTTTTTCTTTTTCAATTTAGTTCTACCACTAATTATAGTTTTATTTAAATATTTATTTTGTCCAAAACACAATTTACTTAAATTAAATGTTTTTGTACGTATTGTATGTTTAGTACAACTAGTATGGTTCTTTGATATATTTTGCACGTATTATATATTTGGTACAACCAGTATAACTATTTGATATATCTTGGCACGTCTGATATATATGGTACAACTAGTACAAATTTCATAAAAGTTAACTATCAAAATCAACATTTTAAAACATATTTCTAAATGTAATACAAAATAATAGATCAATACTACTTTATATAGAAAATCTAAATATCTAAGTCATCTTAAAAAATTCAAAATTTGTTCAATGGTTAGATCAACATCTTAACTTTTACATATTTTACCTTACACTAGCAATTTTAGTTTAAAATGGTAACCATGCTAATTATTTATAACAAACTACCATCGTATTTTTCTGTATATAATGTTACTATAATATTTGAAATGCAGTTTACATACTTAATTTCATAAGTACAATTAAAATATCTTACTACTATTATTTCTAAGTATATTTCTATAAATACTTAAAAAATATTCTAATTACAGTTTTTGCTATTGATCCTTTTACTAAAATTTATTTGGTAACATGGTTAAATTTGGGTAAAACAGGCAAGCCAACTCAAGCTAAACTCATTTTCAAAATAACCGAGCCAAGACGTAAAATAAAACACGCGGATTTTATGCAACTTAAATCTAACCAAAATACTAACCATGTATTACAAAAAGCTATCTTCTAACCGGTTTCGTAAATCAAATTCCTGGGTCGTGTGACTAGCATGACAACTTGGGAGAACTCATATCGTGTGCAACCAATAATGATTCATCAAAGCTATGTTTAAAATGCTATCTCATACATCTTGCTTAGTTTTGTCCGTGTAGACATGTCTGAATTGTGCGTTTAGAAAACTCACACAACCTGAACAAAATTAACAAACCAGCTATTATCAGAAGCTAAACCAATTCATAACAACCAATTCACAACCAGCTCACAAAATAAATTTGTATTTTGGTTCAAATTCTAATTCAAAAGATACGCAAGATACTCATAAAACTTTACTCATATGGTTTAATTTGTATTTTTGTTGAATTTCTACATCAAAACTTTACCCAAGATACGCTTAACTTATATCAAACACCCATTTAAAATGAAACTAGATAATTACATTTCAAATCCTACCAGATCTCGGAACCTATATATTCTTAACATTATTAATATCTAATCTAATCTCATATTACTAATCGAATATACCATAAAACTTTCACAAGCAAAACCATCATACGAAAAATAAGATATTCTACCTAACCAAATATGAAAATCTAACCAAATATGACAATCAAATATTTTTGCAAATACTTCATTTGGCCAATAAATTGTATATGTTCATAGTAAATATATTCACTTAGTTTGTTAAATTTAGATATACAATTCCGTTTATTGAACCACGATTCCATCAATTTAAATCTATTCACTTAGTTTGTTAAATTTAGATATACTGCAATTAAATCTATTTCGCACCGCACAAAATCAATTTGTATTTTGGTTCAAATTTTAATTAAAAAGATACGCAAGATACTCCCAAAATCAATTTGTAATCGAATATACCATACAAAATTTCACAACCATCATACGAACAATAAGATATTCTACCTAACAAAATATGAAAATCAAATATTCTTGCAAATATCACATAAACTGTCTTCGTTCATAGTAAATCTATTCGAAATATCTCATATAGTCTTTTACATATTCTATGAAATATCCTAACAATGAATTTTTTTAATTGTTTTAAAAAAGAAATAGTACTCATCCAAATAATTATAACCTAAGGTACTTAACCTTATATATACTAATTTCATTAAATCAATACTTCACATATTTTTTAACGCCTTCTCTCCCAACCTACTGAAAATGGCTTCACCTCTTCCTATCACCTTTTTGTCTAAGATCAAACCCTACAAAACAGCTTGGAAAATCCAAGTGAAAATCTTTCACACATGGAAGCAGTACAGTGTCAACTCAGGCGAAACACTTGAAATGATTCTTGCAGATGAAGATGTGAATATTAATAGCTACATTTCCGATCTCTTCTTCCTACATTTAAACACTCTATAGTTTCTAACACATAATTACGTTTTATTATGAATAACAGGGTACCAAAATACATGCACCCATTAAAAAACATGATGTTGTACGCTATGACAGATACTTACCTAAAGGTCAATGGAAGCTCATTCAATACATTAGGTTAAGTCATGCAACTGGCCAATCCAGGTCAACCAATCACCCTTACAAGAATTATTTTGTGAAAGAAATTTTTGTTTCAAACTCGGATAATGTTTCCAATAACATTTACTTGTCATTACCGAGATTTCATTCCATTCATGAGGGAGAACAAAACCAGAGTGTTTTGTGTGGTAAGTTTCATACAAAGATTTTAAATATAAATACCTTATTTTCCCTTATGACATTTTTATTAATAACATCCTAACGAGTTATACTTTCATTTATATTTTCAGATATTCTTGGTCAAGTTGTGAATGTTGGTGAATTAATCCAGCTTGAGGCGGATAACAAACCAACCAAGAAAATTGAGTTTGAACTAAGAGATGCCATGTAAGAAGCTTTTTACTTAAATTCATATTTTTAAATATGTCATAAAACAAGATTTAACTGAGTTTGTTTTGACAGGGATATTCGTATTGGTTGTACCTTATGGGAAACATTTCCTGAGAAGATCTTTTAAGCCTCTCAAAACTCAGAAAATGAGAGGATCATATGTTTGATTTAATTTGCAAAAATCCGAGAATTCGGAGGTATGAAGTTTTTTTTTTCAATGAATTTGTAATGCTAGATATCTTATGATCTGAATAAACTCACATACATGTGAATTGCGCTATCTGAATAGGTGTTAAAAGTGTTCAAATGCCTTCAATCCAAGTACTTAAGAGCTAAATCCAACACATCATGAAGTTCAAAACTTTGTCAGCAGGTGAGTCATACAGTTTTTAACCAAAAAAACATGTACAATTCGGTTTGAAGTACTGAAAGGACTTTTGGCATCTTTTTAATATACTATTTGAATGTTTAATCTAAATTCCACTCATGTAGGTTACTAAATGATGGACTTTCTTTTACTCTTTTGGATTCGAAACCAAAAGCATGTTTGCCCGTGAACACTGACTATTGGAATGAATGTGATATCACCCCAATTGTTGATTTGATCTCGCAAACAGAGGTATTTACTTAATATTGCAGAGATTTAACCTTAAATTTATTTTAAGTATTATTGGTTAATGAAATTTAATATTGTTTTCCTAGGTTGGAAGAACTAAGTTTCAGTACACAATTACTGAAATTGACACTGATTGGGGCTGATATTACATTAGTTACAGTAAATACAGACACAAAAATGTGTTTAAATCTATAACTGGACCTAATGAAGTGGTGGAAAATTGACATCCTGATCAATTTGTAGGTTAAGATCTTCCAATGTCTCAATCTCCAAACACATTATATGAGAAATCTCTAAACCAAATAACCAAATCCCAAAGAAAGAAACAAACTCACATCCTGATCAATTTGTAGGTTAAGATCTTCCAATGTCTCAATCTCCAAACACATTATATGAGAAATCTCTAAACCAAATAACCAAATCCCAAAGAAAGAAACAAACTCACATCCTGATCAATTTGTAGGTTAAGATCTTCCAATGTCTCAATCTCCAAACACATTATATGAGAAATCTCTAAACCAAATAACCAAATCCCAAAGAAAGAAACAAACTCACATCCTGATCAATTTGTAGGTTAAGATCTTCCAATGTCTCAATCTCCAAACACATTATATGAGAAATCTCTAAACCAAATAACCAAATCCCAAAGAAGACACGCCAAACAAAAAAAAATAAAGTAAAGTTAAAAAAATAAAGCACAATGAAATATCAAAGCACCAACTTATAAAGCCATATTCAATAACTCAAATCAACAAAGATGCAAAATTTAATTTCTTATAACAGTTAACAAGTATCCTACCAAAGTACTTGAACTAACTAGAGATTAAGATTTGGAACCACGTTGAGAGACAAGAGTGAGATTAGGAAAAAACACACAGTGATTGCAGTTACGAATTGGGAATGATTCTAAACTGAAACTCTACTTTCAGCAAAATATAAGACAATTACATATTTTGTCTAACAACAAGACAAAATTAGCTTTAGTGTACAAAATTTCTGAGATAAAACTAAACCCTGATCTCTAAAGCCATTAACCATAAATGGAAAAGAAACCATTAATTTCATGAAGCTTAAGATACAATCAAGAAAGCATAAATAGGCAAAAGAACATGGAAGAAACAAACAAGAAAATAATAAATCTAATAAGAGAAATACCTAAAGCAATTCGGTATTATCATCATCATACTAAAACAAATACAAAAAAACTGATATCCTATGATACCTCTCATCTGAAATACGTAAATCAAATATCCATATATAAAAGTTTAACTTTGAATCAATAGGTTCCACTTCTTATTTTTTATATTGAAAATAAAAAGGAAGGAAAGAAAGCTTACAATTAATTTGACCATGGCTTCAATCAATAGAAGCAAACACTAGAACTTTACCAAGACGTGGTTCTCCTTCATCCGAAAGTCTCATTCCAACAAATGAGTCAAAAATAAAATCAACCGTGAGACGGGATATTGAACAGTCAATTAGAGAAATCAACTCAGGGAAAAAACAAAAGTAGGATACTTTGAAGTGAATCCCACCTTAGGATGGAAAATTCAAGGATAGATGGATCTTGCTTTCTCAATCGATTGTTTTTCTCCTCATCGGTTCATCCCGAAGAACACATGCAACACCAAAAAGAAAAGTAAAGTTAAAATCGGAGAAGAAGAAGAGTATATGAACCATTAACAAGAGCTTTTCTATTCGTGCTATCAAATTTAACAAAAAAAAAAAGAGGATAGTTTTAATGAATATCACCAAACACAAATCGTGAGAATAGGAAATCAGACAGAGGAGCAAAAACATCGACAACTGACAAAACGTGTCGGGTTAAGTTTCAAAGTTTTCATGTCTATTATTTAATGGGGTTGTTTATAAATCGCCTAGGCTTCAGATTTTGTGGCCCAATATTTAGCCCACATCTTTACCAATTCTAAAATTTTAATTACGTTTTTAGGTTATATATATGTTGGGCTTAATAGAGTTAGCCTTCATTGGTTAATCGGTTGGGCTTAATAGAGTTACCCATCATGAATTCAGCCCAATTTTTATTATTAGGTAATAAGTAATATCTCTAACTCTAAAATCAAAGCTTATATGCATTTTTACTTAAGATGTGCAGGGATGTACCCTTCATGACTAAGAGCATGATTATTGGGGGTATACCCATATGGGTCTCTTATAAGTATTTTATGAATTAATTGAAATTTAGAGACTTAGATGGAAATTTTTTTTTCTTCTATCATTTTGGTGCATACCCTTATGGGTCTCTTAACCAATTTTTTTTTATATAAAAAATTTAATACATTTTTAAAATAAAATTTATTTTTGTTAAACAAAAACATAAACTAATACATTTTATTTAAACAAAAACATAGATTAATATATTTTTAATAAAACATACTTAAGATTAATACATTTTAATTAAACATAAACATAGATTAATACATCAAACTTCAGTTAGCATCATTTTGATATCCAAATTTTTGCCATAGATGCTCAACCAAATCAGCTTTCAATTGTCCATGTGCTTACTTATCACGAATTCTTATTCGAACACCCATCATATTGGCGAGATTTGTAGGCATATCTGTAGAATATGTGAGATCGACATGTGAATTTTTATCTTCTTCATGTTGGAAATCGGAAACATCATATTGAGTGTATTCATCTCGTTCGTCTTCTACAATCATGTTGTGCAGTATGATACATGCTCTCATTATTTTTCCTATTTTGACATTATCCAAAAAATAGCGGGATTTTTTATAATGGCAAATCGAGCTTGCAGGACTCCAAAAGCACGCTCAACATCTTTTCGGGCAGTTTTTAACGTTCTGCAAATAAGCATTGTTTTGGGCCTTGTGGAAGCCGAATAGATTGGATAAAAGTTGCTCATTTGGGATAAATACCATCTGTGAGATAGTAAGTCATATGATACACCCTCTCGTTTACAGAGAAATTCACTTTGGGAGCTTGACCTCTTATTATATCATCAAAAACGGGTGAGCGATCAAGAACATTGATATCGTTTAAAGTACCTGGAGGTCCAAAAAATGCATGCCATATCTAGAAATCATATGAAACTACCGCCTCTAAAACGATTGTCGGTTTTCCAGAACCACGTGCATATTGTCCTTTCCAACCAGTGGGACAATTCTTCCACTCCCAATGCATACAATCGATGTTTCCAACCATCCTGGGAAATCCACGTTGGTCGCCAATATGAAGTAGTCATTGAAGATCCTCCGGTGTTGGTCTTCTTAGATATTCATCACCAAACACCTTTATTATTCATTCGACAAATTTTTCCAAAGACTTTTTGAGTAGTAGTTTCACCGATCCGGATGTATTCATCCATCCAATCAGCCCCACCACCATATGCCAAGAGACGAATTGCTGCAGTACACATTTGAAGTGGAGAATGACCATTCCTTCCGGTAGCATCTTTCCTCTGTCGAAAGTATGGAACTTCATTGGAGAGCTGCTCAACAATATGCAAGAACAACGGCTTGTTCATTCTAAAACAGCGTCGGAATATTGTGAGGATATGTTGGAGTTTGACTGAAATAATCATTCCATAGACGGATGTGGCCTTCTTCACGGTTTCTTTCGATAAAAATTCTTTTTTCTTGACTTCTTTTCCTCTTGATGATCACCATAATCAATGAAAAAATTTTCAAATGTTTGCTCAAAATGTTCCTCAAAAGGTTGGTCAAAATCTTCATCAAATGTATTATGAGAAGAAGATGCCATTTTTGTGTTACCAAAATTTGAAATTAGTAACAACAAAGAAGTAAATTGAAGTAAGAATGAGGAAGCACAGAAATTTAGAGAATAATAAGAAATTAAGAAAGAAGTAAAGAAATTTGCATAAGAAAAAAAGAAAGTAGTAGAAAGAAGCAAAGAAGTTTGTATATGAAAAAAAAAAAAAGAAGACCAAGTTTGCATTATTGGTTTGTCAATCAATACATGTGTTTTTGTTTTTTGGCCATATATATTAACCAACTTGACTCCACCTACTTGGGCATATGAATCAAAAACATGTGTTACTTAGACATATACACATAACCAACTTTTTTTTTTGTCAGTAACTTTGTGCCTCGAAACCCAACTTTAAAACTGATAATTTTGAAATGGTGGTTGTGAAACTGATATTTGAATAATCGTTTTTTTTCTTTTCCCGTAAGTAAATGAAAACAAAAGGCCAGATTCATTAAAAACCGTTTGAAACTGATAATTTGTAACCACCTTTGTAATGTCATTAAAAATAACACATCTTACTAATATTATTTGCAAAGTATGTTTTTAAAAATCCTCAAAAAACCTCTTAATTACGGATTTTGCCATCGAAGTTATTAAGAAAACATGTTTGGAAACATGTATAACTAAGGTTATTTCCGAAACATTTACTGAGTCAACTCACTAACTCGCCGACCCGACCCATGACCCAACCCACGACCTGATAACAAACACGCGGATCTACCCTAACCAAAATCACTTAAATTGAACCAGTTGTTTAAACCGGTTTCGTATTCAATTTTATTGTCTGACACTGTTTAATTTCTAAAATTCATTTCTAATCGATTATAGTCCGGTTAACTTTGTATATACGGACTCTTAATGGGCCGATTTACTCTAATTATTAAGTCTACTTTTAGATTATTACAGTCTCTAATTCAACATCAAAGAAAACCATTTTCCCCCGCATCAAGCAAAACTTGCATGCCTATAATCATGCTTGAGGAATGATCAATGATTGAATACAAGCTGCAGTCATTCCTGTGTAGTTAAAACCTGTGGAGTGTGAACGGACTATTACAAGTTACACAGAGGAGATGCAACACAAGTTAAAACCAAAACTCATAACAAGCTGTCTTAAGAGAAACAATAAGAAAACACCAAACTAAAACTCATAACAAGCTGTCTTGAATGAATCCTAATCTCTTACGATTAAAATTTGTTACTAACAACTTACAAATGTCAAAACACTATTTTCATTCCAAAAACTTTCAAATGTCAACAAAGCCATTTATAAATTATACTATATTTTTAAATATATTAAAAGTTTAAATTTTCCAAAATCAAACCATCATTCATAAAAATCATCACATCCGGTTATTTTAACACTAAACCATTAAATAATCTAACCGCATTAGATAAGGATTGGATTCAAACGAAGATTTTCTAGATTTTATATCATTCCATTTTTAAATACCAATGAAGATCACATACTAACAACTTGATTCAAAAAAAGATATTCTTAATCGACTAGCATAGAAAATCTAATATAATAAATATTATCCAACTTATTTTCGGAAACTAATCAATTGTAAAAAACAATAATATTCTTTCATATATACTCTTAACAATCTAAGATCACAAAGTTTTAAATATCCAATCGTATCATACTATATTTACCAATAAGATTTTAAAAAATCAAGATTTTGTTACCAATTAAGATTTTGTAAACTCAAAATCACGTCTAAGCCTAACCTAACCTAACCTAAACCTATTAGGATTCAAGTCTATATATAATAACTTTATATAACACAATTTTCATCATACCTTTGCACTCAATCTCTCAACCAAAAACGCAAAATGGCTCCAGCTCTTCCTATCACCCCTTTGTCTAAGATCAAACCCTACAAAACCACATAAAAAATTCAAGTTAAAATTCTAAACACTTGGAAGCAATACAATGTCAATTCAGGTGAAACACTTGAAATGGTTCTTGCGGATGAAGAGGTGAATATTAATAGATTTATTTTTAATTTATCATTTACTTATATTTTAACTCGATTCTTTTTAACAAATCTTCTTTTACAGGGTACCAAAATACATTCTTCTATTAAAAAGGGTGATGTGGTGCGATATGAGAGATACTTGCCTCAAAGTCATTGGAAAATGATTCAAAACTTCAGTGTACATCATTCAATCGGCCAATACAAGCCAACTGATCACTCTTTCAAGATTGGTTTTGTGAGAGAAACATTCGTTTCAAATTCTGATAATCTTTCGAATAACATTTATTTGTCATTATCGAGTTTTAATTCTATTCATGATGGAACCGAAGACCAGAATGTTTTGTGTGGTAAGTTTCAAATATAAAGTTGTTATTAGTTTTAATTCGAGTTTTATTTGTCTTTTTAATGAATTACCATTTGATTCAATATTTCAGATATTCTTGGTCAAGTTGTGAATGTTGGTGAATTAGTGGAACTTGAAGCAAAAAACAAACCAACCAAGAAAATTGAATTCGAACTTCGAGATGTCACGTAAGAATAATTTTAATTCTCGATCGTGTTTTAAATATGTATTTTTTCTTTGGCTAAGTGTATATTCATGATAGGGATTTCCGTATTAGTTGTACTTTGTGGGCTAATTTTTCTGAGCAAGTGTTTGAAGCCTCTCAAAATGCAGGAGATGAGAGGATCATTTGTCTGATTCGATTTGCAAAAATCAGAGAATTCAGAGGTATAATCATATTGCTTATTTTTATCTATAGTTATATATATGATATGGTTCCTATACGCTAAAATATAGTTTATAATGTCCTATATTTTCAGGTGTAAAAAGCATATCCAATGCTTTTAATGCAACTACTCTAGAGATAAATCTACAATATCTTGAAGTTCAAGATTTTGTTACTAGGTAAGTATTTTAAAGTTTTAAAACGAGATTTTATATATCTATTTTAAAAGCTATATTTTAATTCCTAATTTTATTTTCATGTAATCTAGGTTACCAAATGATGGACTTGCTTTAACTCTTTTGGATACCAAACCAAACTACGATATTGTTTTGGTGCACNGGTGCACAATGACCATTTCAATGAATGTCACATTACTCCAATTGCTGATTTGATCTCCCAAACAGATGTATGTATTATGTATTCTTAGATTTGTGTTTTATTTTATTGGTGGTTCTATTTATTTGT
>OVBI01003649.1:0-11229 GCA_900406495.1 Sisymbrium altissimum | reverse complement strand
TCGATAAACAAGGCAATCAAGAACATGAGACCCTTTTATAGAAATAAAAGACGGATTCGATACAATAGACAATGTTTTGCCAAGGCATTTCTAGGACCGATCCTAGTCTGACACGTTCTTGACACACACCACCCCTCTCCTGGCCGCCTGGNCATGTTGTTAATACGTCCCATACCATATTAAGAACATGCACATGTATTCCCAGCCCCCCATTCCTAATCACTTAGCCTAGGGTTTCCTAAAACTATCCCCTTCGGTACTTAGTCATTCAACCAACCGCCCCACTGACTAACTATCAGTTAGGGAGCCTTAGGAACAAACGGTGTGACCGTTTGCTCAGAATAACCATCGACCATAAGCCGTGGCATTCCTTGGCACGTATCGCCGAAGGCAGACCGCTGCACGGCTCGGTGTTGCCGCGTCCATGACTTCCCGACCGAAATGGCTTTACCGGTCACAGGATCAACCGACCGTCGCCAAGCTTCCCGTGAGCGCTTGCACACCCGCACCGGTCCGTCATGTCTGACACTCACCGTCCATGTTGCTAGTCGATCTCACAATCGACCACCGAACAGTCGCAACTGTTTGCGACTCGCACCCGTTCGACCACGGGTCGTTCCGGCCACGGGACGCGACCTGACCGTCGTCAAGGCTTTCCTGCGGTACGATAGACCACGCGCCTACTTACTGTACGAACCCAACAGCCCGCCGTTCCTCCTTAACTTATTTTCGAGCAAGGAACCCGAAAGACAATGTTCGGTCCCGGTCGCACCCGTTCATGAGATACCGAGAGGGAATGTGTACGACCAAGGGATTTTATATGGCCTCTCTCCGGGCTGGCCCGTAGCCTTGCCCCGAATGCTCTCGCGGACCAAACCCTTGCGCCCCTTCGTACGCACCCCTTGGTAACATGATATCAAAATGCGCCGGATTAACCGATTACCATGAGTATGAACCGGGTTCATATAACTCATGGGATCAGCCGTTCAGAAAGGTAGATATGGAGAAATAGAGACGGTAGTGAACACATGGTCTGTCCATCCCGGCTCTCAGTTCGCACGGACTCAAACCGGCGACAGGATTCAACGGGTGGCTAGGAACCAACACATACCTTTGAGACATGATCAAGGGTAGCCGTGGCTTTTCCCTTATCGTTGCCCGGATTTCCTTCCCCCATCGGATTACTCTCCCGGCCTTTGTGCCTCTCTGAACCTGGAAGGGAAACCCTTTCCTTCTTCTCGGATTACTCTCTTTTTCTCTAACTCTCTCTAACGGTTTTTCCTCTGCAGAGTACGAATTCTCTGTCTGGGATCTGATGGCAGAAACCATGGGGTGGGGAGGCTATTTATAGGTGTGTCCCTTGCCCCACCAGGAGGCACCAAGGAGCAGATGCGATGGTTCAGGAAGAGATGCAATGGTTCGAGGCATCACCTGGACCAATCGCACCCGAAACTCGCACCCCTGCGTACCACAGCCCACAACCGTCTCTACAGTCCCATCAGCACACCTCCAGGGGTAACTGCCTCACCCCGGACACTAGCTGACCCAGCTACCTCACTAGGTGACCAGCCGGCCTTAGCTGCGGTATACTCCCTCCAGCTGGCCGAGCTAGACCCCGAGCTGCTCCAGCTACTCGAGCTGGAGTGTTACTAGGACTGCAGCTCCATTTAGCTCACTTTTGCCCGGACCAAACTCTCATTCCCCCGGGCTTAGTTCCCACATAGGCCATTGACCCTTTTGTCGGACTTTAACCGAGCAATTTTCTCTTTGGTCCTTTTTGGCCTATGTCTCGGGACTTAGTGAGGTTCGGGGACGTTACAGACTCCACTGCGAACCATTTTTGATATTAGGTAAGGGCCTTCCCAATTGATTCCTAATTTCTTGGCCCCTTTTTATATAGTGTTATCGAAAACACGTCCTATAATGAGGTTACGTACAAACAAAGGCCGGCTCTAACTTGGAGTTATAATACCCGGTTGTTGCCTATTGATAACTTTGAAGCTGGACGAGAGCTCGATCTCGTCGTTCGTTAATTGTATCCACCATGTCTTCCATCACTGGATAACGAGTTTTCGGGTCGATGAGTGTCTTTTTCACGTATTAGATTATTCTTTGCTCACTGCGGTCTTCTTGCACGATGACTCCACTTACTGCATGGGTAGATAGGTACATCTATTATTCTGCTTCTAGTTTGGAGAGGATCAGTGGTGTTGAATGGTATGTTTTGAGTTGAACGAACGCCTCCTCGCACTCTGCATCCCATTTGAAATTCTTGTTGCCTTTCAGCATCTGATAAAATGGTAGGCATTTATCACGTGACTTTGAAATGAACCGATTCAAGGCTGCGATCAATCCGGTGAGTCGCTGGACCTCCTTAATATTCTTCGGCGATGGCATTTTGAGAAAAGCATTGACTTGACTTGGGTTCGCTTCGATCCTGTATTTCATCACAATGTAGCTGAGGAATTCGCCAGAGCAGATGCCAAACATGCATTTGGCAGGGTTCAGCTTCATGCCATATGAGTTTAGAATGCTGAAACACAGTTCCAAATGAGCGATGTGCTTGCTTTCGTGTAGGGATTTAACGAACATGTCGTCTGTGTAGACTTATATGATTTTACCAAGGTGCTCGTTAAAAATTTTGTTCACCAAGCTCTGAGATGTTTTCTCCTGATTGTATAGATTCATCATAATCTGATTGTAATCTGAGAAGACACTCATAAACGTCAGGATATCGTGATCGGCGGTGGAATCCACCAATTGGTCGATGTGTGGCAAGGGGAAGCTGTTCTTAGGTCAGGCTTTGTTCAGATACGTGAAGTCCATGTAAACTCTCCACTTCCCATTTTTCTTCTTGACTACCACCAGGTTTGCTAGCCAATCAGGGTACTTCACTTCTCGTATCGAACCGTTGCTAAGGAGTTTTTCCACTTTGTTGTTGACCACCAGGGCTCGATTTGGTCTGATTTTTCTTCGCTTCTGTTTGACAGGTTTGAAGATATGATATACATTGAGCTCATATGAGATGATAGCCGGATCGGCATTGATGTCGGGCATGTCTTGTGCCGAGCAGGCAAAGGTGCTATTATTACTAGAAAAGAATTCCACTAGTTGGTGTCTGACCTCAACATGAGTGTTTCACCAATCTTTACCCTATGCTCCGGTCTTTTGGCATCGAGTTGCACTTCAACTGTTACATCACCTTGAGACTGGCTACTAGAAAACTGCTGCAATTCCTGCTCTCGGGCAAGGATCTTTAATTTCTATTGGACCCTCATCCGGTGGCTGCTTAGATAGCAAGTTCGAGAAACCTCCTGGTCCCCGTGGATGGTGCCAATTCCTGGCGGAGTTGAAAACCTTGACGCACTAATGATAGGTGGTGGGACCATCTTCATCTTCTAGATCCACGGTGTGCATAAGATCGTGTTGTAGGCGGTTGGTATGTCAAAAATAGTGAACTCAACAATTTGAGATATTCATGCTGCTAAGACCGATAACTTGATAGTTCCAAGTGACATCTCTGTCTCGCTGGTGAACGCCACTAAAGGTGATGGAGGGCCAATGATGTCTGTCTGACTGATCTCCATTTGTTGCAATGTGCTTAGAAAGACAAGATCAACTAAGCTCCCGGTATTACTGAGAATCTTGGGCACTTCGAAGTTTCCAACATCGAGGGTCACCACCAAAACGTCATATTGCGGCCGAGTTAGCCTTTGTTTCCTGTTCCGATAAAGTGATCTCCGGATCGGGAATGATGAAACCGCTGGTCATGCTCGACTTGAACGCGGCAGCGCACATGTGCGTTTTGATTGCCATTACGGAGTCGCGGCACAGATTCGATCCGCCTATGATGATGCTGATTTTATTCTTTGAAGAATTAGAGGTATCGGCTTCAGAAGGCCTTAGTTTCTAATTCGCGAGGGGTTGAGGGTCTTCGAAAATCATCATCTTCTAATGGTATGTTCTAACAAAGTCTTTGAAGCTGAATATAGCGAGATCTTCTGTAACTCATAGCTCAGCAAAGTGATTTTTAAAGATGCTGTAATCGTTCATTGCGGTGACTGTTCACATGATAAATATCGCAATAATCATTTTCATCACGGGTCTAAGTCGAGGGGGAGGTTGGTCCAAAACGGCCTTTCCCTAGAGATGGTTTGGCCACGTTGTTGGATTGAGATATTGATCTTTTTGAATCCCTATTATCTTTTGGATTTGGTCTTTTTGAAGGAAAAGTGACACTCAGTTTTCCAATTAAGATGCAACTTTAAAAATTTAGCAGTCTCTACAACCAAATTATTTATATACTTTCTTCTACCATGACAATTATCCAAATTTTAGTTCTTATTTTATTATATCAAATGATTTTATATAACGTTTAACATCACTCTCTAATATTTGCTACAATGAGCATCTAGAAAAACTCTTAACAAATGAAAAAGTTTATAAATATTTCATAGTCGTATCTTACTATATCTTATTTAAAACAATGAATATTTAATACAATTTTTAAAAATATACATACTATAGTATAAACTAAATAACTACATGTAGACGGTTTTAAATATATTTTTTTTAAATTCACACGTAAAATAGATGAACTCCTAGTTATATCTTAATATGTGTGGAAAAATCCAAAACATCATTCTTTTAAATACAAATAAATAATTAATTTAAATTTAATTAAATTGATAATTATTAGTGTAAATAGAATAGTGAATATTTTGGAGAGATGAAAATTTTAATTTTCATTATCAGTGTTATTTTATTATATATTTTATTTTAAAATTTAAATTTTATTTATTACTTTTATAATTATTAACTTATTAAACCAAATATAATTCTATATGTTCAATTATCAAATATAAAATGTTAAATTCTGCTAGATTTTGCTCTTACTATTTATATTTTATGTTATTTAGCTAAATTCAACTTACACCATCTCAGAATATACAGTTATTATATAAAATCTAGGTAAAGTTATTTTTAGATGTATAACTAATAATTTTAATCTAACTAATAGTTTATCCAGTTATTTGGTAAAATATTTTAGAAAATAGTGTGAACATATATAGATAATTTTTACAATAATAAAAGATTAACTAGATGTTCTACAAAAATGTTTATATCGGTATTGTATTTTTTTTTTTTCATTGGTTATAAGTTATAACAGGTTTCTATATGTCAAAGGACCGATCCGAACACTTACCAACTAATCTTCGGGTCCATGAGCCGACCAGTTTTATATAGATTCTAAGAAACCAATTTTAAAAGATACCCGACTAATTCTAAAGTCCGAGGGCCGTATTAAATCTCTGGTATCAAAAGTACTGGAACACAAGTCACAAGTGGTAGGAGAATAGTATCATTAGGTAACGAGGTCATAGTTGGTATTGTATATTTGATATTTATACTGTTCATAAATCAAAAACCTGAAAATTTTCAAAAGAAATATGGATCTTACATCTCAACTTCTTTTTTTGGATAATAAAAAATCACTAGCCCAAAACTTAAAATAATAATTAGAACCTTTAAAAGCTTTAAAAGACGTCTGACCCCTACTTTTTTTTTTTTTTCTTCTCATGCAATACAATAATGGTAAATAGTGAAAAAAAATTCCTATTTAAATATGACTCCCACCACCGGAATCTGAAGTGAAGCAAAACACACCACAGAATCAATTACTCTCACTCTCTTTCCACAATGGAAACCACAGCCAACACATGTTCCGCCACAGATCTCGCCGTCCTCCTGTCTTCTTCTTCTAACTCATCTTCTTCCCTCGCTGCGGCAACCTTTCTCTGCTCTCAATTTTCCAACATCTCCAACAAACTCTCCGACACAACTTATGCCGTGGACAACACGTATCTCCTCTTCTCTGCCTACCTCGTCTTTGCTATGCAGCTTGGTTTCGCCATGCTCTGTGCCGGCTCAGTCAGAGCCAAGAACACTATGAACATCATGCTTACCAACGTCCTTGATGCAGCCGCTGGTGCCATCTCTTATTATCTGTTCGGATTCGCATTCGCCTTCGGAACACCATCCAACGGCTTCATCGGTCGCCACCATAGCTTTTTTGCCTTGAACTCTTATCCTGAACGCTCTGGCGCCGACTTTAGCTTTTTCCTCTACCAATGGGCTTTTGCCATAGCCGCAGCGGGAATCACCAGCGGCTCCATCGCTGAACGAACCCAATTCGTTGCTTACCTTATATACTCTTCATTCTTGACCGGTTTTGTTTACCCGACCGTCTCACACTGGTTTTGGTCCAGTGATGGTTGGGCTAGCGCGTCCAGGTCCGACAACAATCTCTTGTTTGGATCAGGAGCTATAGATTTTGCAGGTTCAGGAGTTGTTCACATGGTAGGTGGAATTGCTGGTCTGTGGGGGGCACTAATTGAAGGACCACGGATAGGCCGATTTGACCGGTCGGGACGGTCCGTTGCTTTACGTGGTCACAGTGCGTCCCTCGTGGTACTTGGCACCTTCTTGTTGTGGTTTGGATGGTATGGATTTAACGCCGGTTCCTTTTTAACCATTCTAAAAGGTTATGACAAGTCTCGGCCATATTATGGACAATGGAGCGCTGTGGGCCGTACTGCAGTCACCACAACGCTTTCTGGCTGTACTGCCGCGTTGACCACTCTATTCAGTAAACGGCTCTTAGCAGGCCACTGGAATGTCATTGACGTCTGCAATGGATTGCTAGGCGGCTTTGCAGCGATCACCTCCGGATGTGCCGTGGTTGAGCCGTGGGCTGCTTTAGTTTGTGGCTTCGTGGCATCATGGGTATTGATCGGATTTAACCTGCTTGCCAAGAAACTTAAGTACGACGACCCGCTCGAAGCCGCTCAGCTCCATGGAGGATGCGGAGCATGGGGGTTGATCTTTACCGGACTTTTTGCAACTAAAGAGTACGTCAACGAGGTTTACTCTGGGGATAGGCCTTATGGATTGCTGATGGGCGGGGGAGGAAAACTACTCGCCGCACAGATCGTTCAGCTCGTTGTGATCGTTGGGTGGGTTACCGTCACGATGGGGCCATTGTTCTATGGTTTGCATAAGCTGAATCTTTTGAGAATATCGGCAGAGGACGAGATGGCCGGGATGGACATGACGCGTCACGGAGGCTTTGCTTATGCGTACAACGATGAGGATGACCTGTCAGTTAAACCGTGGGGAAAAGTGGAGCCTACAAGCCGTAGCTCGACTCCAACACCGCCCTTGACTGTTTAATTTAATATTTGAGTGGTCCGAGGCAACTGTGTGAGATGAAGACAAAATGTTCGGACACCAAACATGTTGGAGGCATGTGTGTGGCTTTAGTTTTTAACAAAAACATTATCAGTAGTTTTTTTTTTTTTCTTTCTTAAACTGAATGCGACCGTTTTGTATCAACTACAAGAAAAAAGTGTATTCCAACAGATATGTTACTCCATAATTTGTAAGAAATATATGTTTCCAATAAATTTCCAACATAACTTACCTTTATAGGAAGATAATCCTTAGAATCAGCATTTATAAAGAACTTATTGGAAATATTTTTGTTATATATTTTTGTTGAAAGTTTATCAGAACTTTCCAATAAATTATTTGTTGAAAATATTTTGGAATTTACCCTAGAGTTTCCATCAGAGTATTCTATCAAATATTTTGTTATAATGTCATCACTAAGTTGTGATGAATATTAAAAAAATCTGATTTATGAAAAATTATTGATAAAATATTTATAGAAAATTTGTCGGACACATTTTCTTGATAATTAGTTGATTTTTATTTTTGGAAATTTGTGGAAACTTTATTAAAAAAAATTTGATTTATAGACATTATTTTAGATATATATATTTATTAGATAAATTTGAATTTGAAATAAATTTACTATTTAAATAAATATAAAACTATTTATATTTGGTAAATTAAATATTCTTTAAAAATTTTAAATATTTTTATTTGATACCAGATATTCTCAAATGTAACTATTACTATAAGTGTATATGTAAGAAGATGACAAAAAAGTGTATATGTAAGAATCCTACAAAAAAGGGAAGACAAAAAATTAATATATATAGAAAATATAACTATTACTATAAGTGTATACGTATGAATCCTACAAAAAAGGGAAGACATAAAATTAATATATATAGAAAAATTTTATAGCTTGAATTCAATCTTTCGATATGGGAGGTCTTAATTAAATTTAGTTTACAACCTAAATTTAATTGAATTTAGTTTACAACTTAAACATAACAGTAATCTATATAGGTCTGGCTATGACGTAAAAAAAAGGTTTTGGCTAATTCATATTTTACCGAGCAAGTAAGTGGCGACTGTTAGTTACTGCAGGTTCTAACAAATTACGTTTTATTGTAAAGGTTAATTTATGTTAATATTTTGTGCTATAAAATTGTGAAGGTTTTATTAATATAAATTTTTTTTTACTGATGCAATTTTAGAGAAAATAAAATTACATTAATTTTCATAAGTAAAATCAATTCACATAATTAGTTTTATGGCATCACTATTTTTCAATTAGCATCATTTTTATCATCACTGTAAATTTTGTATCGTTTTAATAAGTGATGTTACCCAAAAATAAATATATACACTATTTCTTAAATTAATTTAGATTTATATAATAATATTAGTTATGTTAAAAAGATACAAAATAATAGACATTATCAATTTTTTGAATTGATGCTAAACTATTTAATAATTTTTTTTTCTTTTTGTTGTTGTAAAATTTCAACATATTTTTTCATAAAATCATGAGAAATAAATATCCTATATATATACAACCTAATTAATTTCCAATAATATAATATCTGTTGGAAAATTGTAATAATATTCATATAAATTATGCAACGTAATTATCATAATTTAAAATTTTCAAAAATTTATAAAGAATTTTCAACCATATAATATTTATTGGAAAATTTCAATGATGTTCTTATAAATTATGCAACATAATTTCCACAGTTAAAATTTGTCAGAATTTATAATGAATTTCTAATAATATAATACTTATTGGAAATTCCCCACAATGTTCCTATAAATAATGCGATGTAACTACCACAACAAAAATTTGTTAGAAATTTTCAATAAATTTATAATAAATATAATATTAAACGTAATTTTTATGGGATATTCATTGGAAATTTCTAATAAATTTTTATTGTTGGAAACATCTGTTGGAAAATCCCTTATATTTTTGTAATGGTTCATGACATCATAAACTAAAATTCAGAATAAAAGTTTGTCTCTAAGCGGCTGTTGAAAGATTGTTAATCAATATATGTACAATCATGCTCATGTTCATAATCTCTATAATATTATTTAAAAAATCTATTTCAACAATGTTTTTAAAAAACTTATTATTTACAATCTATGCAACTGAAATCTGTTTTGTTATAAATTTAGGTTTATTTTTACAATAATATTGATTTGTAACTAATAATCTCAAATTAATTTTCTTAATTATCATAGTTATCAGAATACTGAAATATAGCAATAACTCGAACCAAGATATAGTTACCAAAATTTCAGAAACAAATTATTACTCCTACATATGTTATTATATGGAGATGTATTTTTTGTTTTATATATTGTTTATAACCTAGAACCTTAATAAACAAATGAAAGTTTCTTTTACCAACTAAACAAATTATTATTAAATATCATTGTTTAAATTTAAAGATCTCTGCAATATTAAAAAATAAAAATTGAAAACTAAAAAGTACAACTAACAAAATAATTTCTTAGAATCATAAATTAATTTGTAATAGAAGTTAATTTACAATTATCATAACAAAATACAAAGTAACTTTCTTCTTCGCGGAAGAAAGAATAATCTTAATTGAACCAAACCAAATAAACGGATGCCCACTCCTATGCAAGATTATCGAAAACGCAACTTATAAAATTAACATGCAGAAATAATAAACAAACTTATAATCCACTAAAATTATATCATCATTCTATATAATAAAATTTAATTATGACAAAAAATAACAAATCAAACCAAAATTTTTCAAATAAAAATATAAAAGGTATAAAAAATTACATCGTTCCACCCAAATGCAAATTAATTAATAGTTATTTGTGAAACCTAACGGTTGAACCATCCTTCACAACCTGTTACATTTGAACCAAAATTAGACCTATAAAAGTAATAAGAGCTAATGGGCACATAAAAATCAATTTTTCTTCATATTAAATGAGATTCTATCGAACAATAACAACTGACTAAAATAAGAAAAACAAAAAACCAAAATCCCTACAAGGTATTATCGTTAAAAACCTAAATCCCTATATAATATTTTTGAAAATTAGCAATTTAAAAATTTATAATTTTAAAAAATTTCTTAAGATATTTAGAATACAGTTATAGTACACAAATGTTTTATGAAGATATAATAGCCATTGTTTAGATTTTATGTATTTGTGAGTAAAATCAATAAATTATCTAACAAAACATAATATAAAGCACTTGATCAAAATATCTTAATATGAATTTAATTTAATGATGATTTGATGTAATTTGATTTTAATTTTTTATTACTATTTTAAAATTATGTGTATTGATTTTATTAGAACTTTATTTAATGATGATTTGATTATATATAATGTTACATTTTGTTTTCAAAACCATCATTTGAGTAAATTTTAGTAGAGATGAAGCTCATTTAGTTAATGTTCATATACAAGTGGATATAAATCATTTGCTGTTCTGATTGGAGAGATATTCAAGATATAGTGAAGAAATTACCATCTGAAAACCAATAGAATCAAGCGAAATGAAAAATGTAATAGTCTTCGAATCTTACAAAATTAATGGAGGTGAGAATATGATTTGTGAAAAAAGTAGTTTCGAATGATTCCTTTTGATCAATATTTTCAATATTTTTGACTTGTCAAGCTGCTTTATGGGAGGTTCATTCTATGTTCCTTGAAGATGAATCTTCAGGGAATGATGAACATTCGTTGTATTTTTACTTTATAGATTTTCTAATATATTATATATGATGATTTTATATTTAATGTGATTTGCACTTGAGAAGCAATGATATGATAAGTTGGAGACATTTAAGGAAATGAATTGAATCTTTATATCTTTATATATAAAAGAAGAAGGGTTTTCTCCATGTAAGTTACAAGTGGCAACATATTTAGATGATATATATTAATATATATTAATATTATTTATAATTTCTATTTAATTTATAATTAACTATT
>OVBI01003648.1:0-11232 GCA_900406495.1 Sisymbrium altissimum | reverse complement strand
CGGTGTACCATTAAGTTTGCTTAAATTTCATACACATGAAACGATAACTTTGTCATCTGCTTCACATCTGCCGTTATGTGCCACACGCTTACCTTTTGTTCTCTGTTACTATGCTTCCATTTGCCTTCCATCTGCTATTAATTTATTAACATATAGCTTATGTTTTCTTTTAATCTGCTTACATTTGCCTTATATCTGCTGTGAATCTCTTTACATTTTCCTTGTATCTGCTGTTAATCTGTATACCTCTGCAGGTTATAAAGATAGCGCTGGTATTTAGAAAATCTGGGGTCATTTTTCGCATTTTCCTTCCGAAGAGTTCTCTTTTGGGATTAAGATCACCAGATGAGTCATTTTTGGGCATTTCTACTAAATATATACCATAAGCAAACCCAAAAATTACAAATTTCATTAACGAGCTTAGAGATTGTGGATGATAAGGTCATTTAAATTATGTTAAGCCAGATGGGTTCTGAAAGCACAAGCCTTTTTCAAATTTGCTTCACAAATAGCCTCAGACCAAATATAATTCTCAGCACAAGTGATGTATCCTCATATTTCATCATTTTCATGTGTATTTCTCATAGTAGTTTAGGATTTATTTGCATATTACCTTAAATTTTCATAACATTTTAGACTTAGAAAGCATTAATCTTACGATTTTTCCTTAGGTGTAGTACGATTTTTCCTCCCGTTTGTATAGACAATAAACCAGATCTGCATTCTTTGATCTTTTCCCAGCCTTTTTAATTTTCTATTGATGTGTTTTTTTATGGTGGTACTTTGGACGGTTCCAGAGACATGGTTAATCTTTTTCCCCACGTTTGATGACCATTTTTGTGGCTCAGTATCAGTAGCGGATGTACGTTATGTCCACCTGAGTCACGTACCCCCGAGTAAATTTTAAAATTTTTAAGTAATTGCATAATAATGTTATTGGTTTATGTTAAATTTTATATAGTATCTCCAATTAATTCAAATTCTATGATAATGCTCCTGACTAAAAGTTTTTCTACATCCACCACTGTTCAAAACCGTGACCTCATGATGACTTAGTTGGTTCCAACCAAAGCTTCGTCTTGATTAAAGATGATAATAAAAGTTGATCGCGGTTAACTCAATTGTTTTGTCTAGGTTTCTTTGTGGTTTTTTATTCATTTTAATTTTATATCAATTCGATTTATAAATATAGAATTTGGGTTTGGTTTAATTTTCTCTTTTTCTTTTTCAAATTTCATTATTTTTATGAATGGTTATAATAATATATGAATAGAGATATTTTTTAACGAAACAATTATTAACAAAAAAAAACTAAATAAACAACAATTATCAAGTACCTAGGATACAAAAGAAAAAAATATCAAGTAGTTAAAAAAAACCTAAAAACTAAATACACACGCATGTGGTGGGAAACTAGTGTAACTAAAATCCTCGGCACTCGGTTTAGCGCTAGTCAAAAGCCTTCATTTGAAGTCTAGGTAAGTCCCCTCTCATATTTTTGCTACCGATTTGGTTTTTTTTTTTTTTCTTTCCTTCTATCTCCACCATGAAAGTTTATTTAGGATCACTAAAACAAAGTTTCAGCACCACTCGAATGCTGAAACCGTTTGTTACAATACAAACCCTATTCGGATATGATCTATTCATTTCAATTTATAGCAAGTTGGTTTACAAATGTACAATCAAACATAATCTAATAGAAAATTTGGGTTTGGTTTAATTTTATCTTTTTCTTTTTCAAATCTCAGTACTTTTATGGATTGTAATTAACAAAAATAAAAAATATCTTATATAAAAAAGAGATCTTTAAAAACGAGTATTAAAAAATAACTTTATAAACAACCATAATCAAGTAGTTAGGATACAAAACAAAATAATATCAAGTAGTTACAAAAACCTAAAACTAAATTACACGCGCATGTGGTGGGCAACTAGTCTAACTAAAATCCCCGGCTCTATTTGCCCTAGACAGAATCCTTCGTTGAAGTCTTGGTAGTCCTCTCACTCTTTCGCTACCGATTTGCTTCCCTTTTTTAACTTTCTTTCGCTCTGTCTCCACCTTGAAAGTATATTTATCTGTAGGAGCACTAAAACAAACGGTTTCAGCACCAATCGAATGCTGAAACCGTTTGTTACAATATTTGTATATGCCAGAATAGGAAAAAGAAGAAGCCTTAGAGGTCAAGGAAGGAAATAGAAACAATTACAGATCCTTACGGTTCCACAGCTGGATTCGATGTCCGATTTTCAATGTCTTCTGAGCACTGGACACCAGAAAAAAGACGGCGCGGTGAAGGATGACGCCGAGATACCGATCCTTTCGCCTCCTCTGCCGATTAATGAAGGCGGAAGGACAGTGAAGGGGAAGAAAAAACCCAGAAAAGCAAAGCTGTGGATGAGGTTTTATCGGACTGGGAAGACAGAAGTGATTGAATGCGACAAGAACACCATCATCGAAGGTGCTTCCCTTCCTATTAGGGATTTGAGGGTTCGTGGCCCTCTTTTCTCCAACTCTTCTAACATTCTCGGTAATGTTTTTAAATTGTATATCTGAGTTAGTGAACAGTCTCTCTGTGAATTAGGAAACAACATAACTAAATTTATATTTTCTTCTGCAGGGAGGGAGAAATCTATTATTGTCAACTTAGAGAACATCAAAGCGATAGTAACCGCAGACGAAGTGTTGTTGCTGGATCCTCTTCGCGCCCAAGTACTTTCGCTCATTGAACAACTAAAGAAACAGTTTCCTCAGAGGAATGTTCCGGAAAATATACAATCTTCTTTGGATCAGGAAGCTGAAGAGGGTTTGCAGAGTGAGCTTCCATTTGAATTTCAGGTCCTCGAGAGTGCATTCGAGGTTGTCTGCGCTTTCTTTGATACCAGTATTGCATCCATCGAGGCAAAAGCTTTGCCTGTTCTTGCTGAACTAACCAAGAAAGTTACCACGGATAATCTTGGAAACCTGCGCAGCTTGAAAAGTGATCTCACGTGCTTGCTAGCTCGTGTGCAAAAGGTGAAAGATGTAATCGAACATTTGTTAGATGACGATGGAGACATGGCAGGCTTCTACTTAACAAGGAAATGTATCAAGAACCAGCAAGATGACGTGGAGGATCTGGAGATGTTGCTGGAGGCATACTTGATACAAGTGGAGGGAACACGGAACAGGATTCATACCGTGAGGAAGTACATTGACGACACAGAAGACTACCTGAAGATAAAACAGAATGATAAACGTAACGATCTACTCGTGTTTAAGCTGATGATACTTATGGGTTCTTTTGCACTAGCTGCAGGGACATTAGTCGTCAGCCTATTCGGAATGAACATACCAATGCCATTGTATGAGACAAATGGCATCTTTAATTACGTTGTGTTGGGTGTTCTTCTGCTGTGCATTCTGCTTTTCATTCTCCCCTTTGGTTACGCTAGGCGGATGAAGCTGATTTGATCACAGCACATAATCACTAAAACACCTCCCCAGGACCCTAGCTTTTTTTCTTTTTTTTTTTGCGTTAAAAGTCTCAAACTTTGATTTGGTCGAATTAATCCCACCTTCAAACATAATATTTTCTGGAAACGAAGTATTAAGTTCGACCAACGGTTAGAATCGTTTGACCAAATAAATGCGAAGGTACAAGATATCCTTTTGATTTCAATCGTTTAGTTGGGGAGTTTTCCATTTTCCTTTTTCTTGTTTTTGGTTTTTTGGTTTTTTTTTTTTTTTGTACTTTTCGGTTGTTTTATTATGAGAATACCTTAAGGTATATGTTGTTTTATCTTCCCTTAATACTGTCATAAAGTGGCTCCCTTAATACCTTAGACACATATAACTAAATCCTGTTATTTTGATCTGAGATAAAAAATTTCAAATTGCTCTTCAAGTCTTGATTATAGCTTTTTCCAATGATACCACATACTACAATAGTAACAATAGCGTTTGTTTCCAGGTTATGAAAATGTTGCAGCTACCTAGGGAGCAAAACATGTTGGAAATTTAAGTGTTAATGGGTGGTTAATGGATGGTTATTTTCTAACAGTTGCAACTGTTGAACGAATAGTTGCAAACATTCGTCATACCTTTTCATCCATTATAAAAACTCTGGTTTTACATCAAGGAGAAGAAGAGAAAAAAATAAACAAAAAGAAAGAGATTCACAAGATCAAAGATTGAGAATATCTTTGGTGAAAATATAAACAAAACACAAAATTTCTATCTGTTTCTTTTGTATCTTTACCTAGAATAAGAGAGAACATGATTGTCTTATCCTACAAGGGATTTCGTGTAACCCTAGGCAAATAAGGGTCGAAATACTCTTTAAGGAAAGTGATTTCATTTCACGATTCGATCATTATCCAAGTTCTTCGTTCTCTACTACACGTTATAATCCCGGAGTACAACCATCTCGACAACAATCTTAAAGTGTATTCATCGGTGAACGATGACGAGTGTATCTGTGCGAGAAATGACATCGAAGTTTGACAAATTGGATAAGTTTGAAGGGATCAATTTTTGAAGATGGCAAAAGAAGATGCATTTCCTCCTCACCACGCTCAACGTGGTGTATGCTTTGAGCACGTCTATGCCCACCGTAACAGAGGAGGCTGAGAAGGAATCTGTGGAGGAAACGAGAAAAGCGCTGAAATGGGAAAATGATGACTACATCTGTCGTGGCCATAATTTAAATGGTATGTCTAATCCTCTCTTTGATATCTATCAAAACGTTGAATCCGCAAAGGAGTTGTGGGATGCGCTGGAATTGAAATACATGGCTGAGGATGCTTCCAGTAAGAAGTTCATCGTGAGCAATTTCAATAACTACAAGATGTCCGATTCTAGGCATGTTATGTAACAGTACAATGAAGTACTTCGTATCCTAGGGCAGTTTGCGCAACACAACATGAATATGGACGAATCCATATCTGTGTCGAGTATTATCGACAAGTTACCACCTTCATGGAAGGATTTCAAGCGCATATTAAAACACAAAAAGGAAGAGTTGTCTCTAGTACAAAGTGGTAGCCATTTGCGCATAGAGGAATCTCTAAGGGTGCAAGAGGGTGCAAAACCTAAAGAGGCTGGTGATTCATCTATCAATATGATGGAAGAACATGAGAGTTCTAAGATGAACAAAGGAAAGAAACGTTCTTCTAACAACAAACTAGCGGTGGTTCTAACAAAAGGCTTAAGGCGTTTGTTGGTTTTGTAACAAGTCGGGTCACTTCAGACGTGATTGTCGGGCTGCGAAGGATAAGAACAGAGCAGGACACAACCATTCGAGGGAAGGGTCCAAGGACCAAGGCCAAACCACTCATCAAGGTCAGAACTTTGAGATTGATTCATATTCACCAGTGTATTATGTATCAAAAATTTCTGAGGCATTTTATATGCAGGATGATGAAGTGACGTGGTGGATTGGCTCGGGTGCAACAACACATGTTTGCAAAGATCATGGATGGTTCAAGACATATGAACTTGTTCAAGATGGGTCCGTACTTCATATGGGCAACGAGTCGACCGCACCTATCCTAGGCCATGGAAAAGTGGTGTTAGAGTTTAGTTCTGGGAAAAATATTGAACTTAATAATGTACTTCATGTTCCCAGAATTAGGAAATATTTAGTTTCTAGAAGTGTTTTAAATAAGTGTGGTTACAAATAAGTGTATGAGTCCGATAAATATGTATTATCGAAGGGTGGAATCTTTGTTGGATTTGGATATTTTTGTAATGGCATGTTCATGCTTAATATTAATAAAGTTGTGAGTTCTATTTATATGACATATTCTAGCAAGAATGATTCTTCTCTATGGCATGTAAGATTAGGGCATGTGCATTATAAGAGATGATTGAGATGTCTAAAGAAGGATTGATTCCTACTTTTGACATAAATATAGAGAAATGTAGCACTTGTATGTTGATTAAGATAGTTAGACAATCTTTTAAAGGAATAGAAAGAACTGCTAAGGTGTTTGGACTAATACATAGTGATGTATGTGATTTACATGCTACACCATCTTTAGGGAACAAAAAATATTTCATCACATTCATAGATGATCATACTCGTTTCTGTTATGTGTATCTGGTACATGGTAAAGATGAGGTCCTAGATAAGTTCAAGGTTTATAAAGCCGAGGTTGAACTATAACATAGTGACTTGATTAAGAAGTTACGCACCGATAGAGGTGGAGAGTATTATGATCCTAGTTACTTTGAGTACATGGGCATTGTACACAAGACTACAGCTCCTTATACACCACAACAAAATGGTGTGTCAGAGAGGAAAAACAGAGTCTTGAAAGAAATGGTTAATTCCATGTTGTCCTATTCAGGATTGAGTGACAGGTTTTGGGGTGAAGCCATGTTGACGGCTTGCTATTTATTAAATAGGATTCCTAACAAAAAGAACAAGATTACCCCTTATGAGCTTTGGTATAAAAAGAAACCAAACTTCAATTACCTTCGAGTTTGGGGTTGTAGAGCAGTTGTAAGACTACCTCAACCAAAGATTAAAACTTTGAGAGAAAGAGGTATTGATTGTATCTTTATTGGATATGTTATGCATTCTAAGGCTTACAGGTTCTATGTCATAGAATCTAATGATTCCATTGCGGTTCACACCGTAATTGAGTCAAGAGATGCTATATTTGATGAGACTCGTTTCTCATCAATACCTAGACCAAAAGACTTCGTTCCTAGATCAAATGAAAATAAAGAAGGAGATAACATACATGTTCCTTCTAGTTCGTCCCCTGTGCTCCGTAAGAGCAAACGAGGGAGAATCGAGAAATCATTCGGTTCTGATTTCCAACTTTACTTAGTTGAGGGGTCAAGAGATGAGGTTGAATTCCAATACTCATATTGTTATCATGTTGATGAGGACCCTAGGACGTTTGATGAGGCTATGAAGTCTCAAGATGTTGTGTTTTGGAAAGAAGCAGTAACTGATGAAATGGACTCTATCGTAGACAATAATACATAGGTCTTAACGGATCTCCCACCTGGCTGTAAGCCTTTAGGCTGCAAGTGGGTCTTCAAGAAGAAGAGGAAAGTCGACGGAACCATTGACAAGTTTAACGCTCGATTGGTTATCCAAGAGTTTAAACAAAAACAACGTATCGACTATTTTGATACATATGCTCCGGTTGCTAGGATTTCTTCTATAAGGTTGTTAATAACTTTAGCAGCTGTTAATGATCTTGTGATCCATCAAATGGATGTTAAAACAGCATTCTTGAATGGTGTTTTGGAAGAAGAAGTTTATATACAGCAACCTGAAAGATTTCTTATTCCTGGAAATGAGCAAAAAGTGTGTCAGTTCATAAAGTCACTGTATGGGCTGAAGCAAGCGGCTAAGCAATGGCATCAAAGGTTTGATGAGGCTATTTTATCAAATGGATTCAAGTTGACTCAAGCGGATAAGTGCTTATATAGCAAATTTGATGATTCTGGTAATGGAGTTATCATTTGCCTATATGTTGATGATATGTTGATCTTTGGTACCAACCTTAGAGAAGTGGAATTAACAAAAGAGTTTTTATCATCAAATTTTGCCATGAAAGATATGGGGGAAGCAGATGTGATTCTTGGTATAAGAATCAAGCATGAGAACAAGGGCTTGTCTTTGACACAATCCCATTATCACTACAAGAAAACATGGATAGAGAGACTATTGTTTGCAATCACAACGGATAGTTGCAAAATATGTAATTAAATTGTAACATATTTGGAACTATAGAGCAACCAAGAGAGTTTAATCGTAAAGTAGTTGCAATTCAGTAACACCAAATATTAGTATTTTATACGTCGCAAAGTAACTACTAATTAGCGACCAATTTGCTATTCTCATCAGGCGTCGCAAAACAGTTACAAAACCACGACATATTTGTAACTAATTCTGTAGTCGCAAAACAAAATTTTAGAATTTGAGTCTCAAAATAGTGGCAAACTCTTGTGACATTTTTGCGACTCATCTTTATTGTCGACGAAGAATTGACAGATTTCGCACGAGATTGGTAGATGTACTTAATTTTTAGGTAAAGTTTACTTATGCGTCGCAGAATAGTCGCAAATTTATTTGCAAAAAAGTCTATATAAAGACATTCGCCCTAACTTCGATTATTCATTCAATCAAAAGGAAAACAAAAACGAAAAAAAAAACGAGAGGAAAAAAACGAGAAGAAAAAAAAATGAGAGAAAAAAATGAGTGGTAACTATAATAATTATTGGAAACATAGAGAGTGGATGTATAAAAGGCTTGATGAAGAAACTTATAATTTTTCAGCGGAATTTGTAAGTGGGGTGGAAGAGTTTATGAGCTTTGGGAATAAAAAAGAATGTGGTTATGTAGAAGATAGATATGTAGATATGGTGAATGATGCATTCTGCGACACAACGGTTTCTGATAACTATCATGAAAATGAGAGTTATCAAAATGCAGATGAACTTATTAGTGAACCTGATAGTGAGTCGAAAAAGTTTTACGACATGTTAGAAGCTGCGAAACATCCATTGTATGATGGTTGTCGTGAAGGTCACACACAATTATCTTTAGCTTCACGGTTCATGAATATTAAGGCTGATAATAATTTAGCTGACAAGTGCATGGACTCGTGGGCAGAACTCTTTACAGAGTATTTTCCCCCAGATAATCAGGCAACTGGGTCTTATTACGAGACCGAAAAATTGATGCGTAACCTAGGCCTCCCATTTCACATAATTGATGTGTGTGTTAACAATTGTATGATATTCTGGAAAGAAGATGAAAAATGGGATATGTGTCAATTTTGCGGAGAACCAAGATATAAAGAAAGCGAGGGACGAACCAAAATACCATTCAGTCGTATGTGGTATCTACCTTTTGCTGATAGACTGAAGCGAATGTATAAAAGTGAGAAGACAGCATGCGCAATGAGATGGCATGCTGAGCATGAATCAGAGGAGGGAGAAATGTGTCATCCATCTGATGGGGCAGAGTGGAAAAATTTTCAACAACTACACCGTCAATTTTCGAACGAACCCCGTAATGTTTATCTTGCATTATGTACAGATGGGTTTAATCCATTTGGTATGTCTCGTAATCATTCATTATGGCCAATAATCTTGACTCCATATAATTTACCCCCTGGTATGTGTATGAATGAAGAGTACTTGTTTCTTACAATTCTGAGTTCCGGTCCAAATCATCCGAGAGCAAGTCTTGATGTCTTCCTCAGACCTTTGATTGATGAATTGAAGGAATTGTGGTGTAATGGGATTGAGGCATACGATGTGTCAACGAATCAACAATTTAATCTGAAAGCAGTACTTATGTGGACGATTAGCGACTTTCCAGCTTATGGCATGCTGTCAGAATGGATAACACATGGAATATTGTCATGTCCAATTTGCATGAATGATACAAAGGCTTTTCAGTTGTCAAATGGAAAAAAGACAAGTTGGTTTAATTTTCACATGAGGTATCTTCCACATGGTCATCCATTACGGAAGAATAAATCCAACTTCATGAAGAGAAGAGACGCTTTGAATGATTATCCACCTGAATCTTTAACCGGTGAACAAGTGTTATACGAGCGTATAAGGAATGTAAATCCACCAAAAACATCTGAGTGTGGAGGAAATGGGCATGAAGTAAAGAAGGACGGATATGGAAAATGGCATAATTGGCACAAAGAAAGCATATTTTGGGAGTTGCTGTACTGGACAGACCTAAATCTACGACATAATCTTGATGTGATGCATATTGAGAAGAACTTTTTTAATAACATCATGTACACTGTTATGAACGTTAAAGACATATCAAAAGACACAGTAAAGTCAAGATTGGATTTAGCAATATATTGTAATAGGAAAGAGTTATATCTCGATAGTCGTGGTAGAGCTTCTATTCTTATATTTAGATTGACACCATTAGCGAAAGAACGCTTATTGGAATGTGTCAAACATGAGATTAAATTCCCCGATGGCTATGCTTCAGACTTAGCTAGTTGTGTGGATCTAGCGGGTGGAAAATTCTCAGGCATGAAAAGTCATGATGGATGTTTTTATGGAGGCTGCTACCGTTTATCTTTGCAGAGCTCTTACCACGAAACGTACACATTGCACTATCAGGTACTAATACAAATATTTATAGTGATTTTCAATTTTTATATCATTATCCAGGTTAAATATACTAACTGTCTATTAAAATATAAATATTGTAGGATTGGAGGATTTTCTGATATTTATGTTATAGATCATTGAAACAAAGCCATGTTTGGGTTTTGAAAGAAAATGTAACGACCCGATTCGCCAGGCCCAGGAAGCCCAATCTTTTTCTGCAGGAAACCCTAGGTCTTTTGTATAAATAGCCTCCCCATTTATTATTTTTTTTCAACCAAAAGAGTTAAGAAGCGGAGCTCTGTTAAAAGAAATCCGCCGAGAATTGTTTTTAACAATTTGGCGCAGCCACAGCGTTGATCTACCGGTGTATGATCGGATTTGAGTCAAAGGTAATCTCGGAAACCAGATCTCGATAGTTTTTCAGTCAGTCCGTTCAGTAAATCGTCGATATCTTTCTAACCGTTTGTAATTTCGGAAATCCAAGACCACCCTCAGATTCAGGAACCCGAGACGAGTCCAGAGACACCAAGATCGTGCCGAACAACCTCCGGACGCGCCCGCACGCTCCACCGCAAGACGCGCCCAAGTTCTCCACGCGCCTCCGTTGACTTTCGCCGCCGCCGTTGACCGCCGCCGTCTCCGGTAAGCCGCCGCCGCATCTTCTCGTCGCCGGCGAGTCAACTCAGTGAGTCAACTCGCTGGCTCAACTCGTTGACTCGGTCAACCGACCGGTTTAATTCAATTCAATTTCGGTTCAGTTTAATTTCGGTTCGGTTTAGTTAACCGGTTGGTTCGGGTCGGGTTATCGAGTTGTCGGATCCGGTTTGGGTAATCGGCTCGGTTCGGGTCTGGTTTGAGCCTGGTTTGACTGATTTGACCGGTTTGACTGGTTTGACCGTTGACCGTTGACTTTGACCGTTGACTTTTCTGTTGACTTTGNCGTTCGAAGGTCGTTCTCACTCGATTTTTCGTGCTGATTTCAGATTTAGCATCCGTTTGAGCAACCGGAGTCCGGAAGTCGCAGATAACAACCAGTTTAGCTAAGGTGAGGGTTATTCCGCAACAAGAGCCGTACTTTCGTTTAAAACACCTTAAATGGAATTTATAACTAAATGTGATCCGTCTTCTCTGAT
>OVBI01003647.1:0-11240 GCA_900406495.1 Sisymbrium altissimum | reverse complement strand
AAGGCGGAGTAATGAAGTCAAGTACGAAGGAGGAGAGGGCGGGGCGGAGTAAGGCGGAGTAAGGAAACGGAGACGGAGGAAGGCAGAGATAGGAGACGGAGGAAGACAGAGAAAATGGCGGAGAAACAAGGCGGAGGACGGCGGACGAAGGAGATGGAGAAAGAGGTCTGACGAAAAAAATGAGTGGTTTAGGTTTGACGGAGAAAAAGCTCGACGAAGGAGACGGAGGAAGGATATGGAAGGTGGGGAGGCGGAGAGGCAGAGAAGCGGAGAGACGGAGGAAGGATATGGAAGGCGGGGAGGCGGAGAGGCGGAGAAGCGGAGACGCGGAGGAAGGATATGCAGAAGGCGGAGAGAGGAAGGCGGAGAGAAAGAGGAGAAGGCGGAGAGAAAGAGGAAGGAGATGGAGAAGGCGGAGAGGCGGAGAAAGGAGAAAGAGAAAGGTGCAATTAATTTGAGTTTATGAAAGAGAAAGAGAAAAATACAGAAAGGTGTAAATGGTGCTGGTTGATTTCCGTAGGAAATTCAAAAATGACAGAAAAAACAAAAACAGAAGTACCTTTTAGCAAAAAAAAAATCAAAAGAAAAGAAAAGAAAAAAAAAAAACAAAGTACATATAGAGAAGGGGGCAATAGTCATTTCCATCCCAAATTATGTTAGATATTTAATTTGATTGGTTTAATTATTAGATATCTAATTCTGACCCAGTAAGCTATTATACAGCCCAATTCAAATACGGTATCTAAACCTTCTGCATGGAGACATGTAAATTTTCTATTAGTTGTTGTAGATATAAATGAGAAATATATTAAAGTTTACTAATTTACATGCATAATTTTAGTAGGTTTTTATAAAATGCTTAATATAAATTTAAAGAATTGGATTATTTTTAATTTTTATTTATTATATTATAATAATTGTGTTCAAATTGTATTAAACATTTTAAATAATGTTTTATTTCTTTATTTTAGACAGATTTAAATTAGAAATGCAGTAATGCATCATAAGTTTTACATGCATTATTGCAGCAGGTGCTATAAAAAAATTAATATATATTTAAATAATTATATTACAGTTTTGAATTTTCTTTTTAATCCCATGAAGTGTTTTATTACTATCTTAATTTTCTTACATTTTATTTCGTTAATCTCAATTTCCATTTTTTATAATTTTCAATTAGTCTAATTTATTAAAGTATTTATAGGGTTTCATTAACTATATATATATGACTTAGAATTTTTGAGTTAGCATTTAAAATTTTTAAAGATACGTCTTATTAATTTGTAGTTCTAGAAAAAAAAATACACTTGTAACATAATTGTTATTTTACATTATAATTATTTTATTTTAAATCTAGTTCGTTTACATATAATATATATTTATAAATATTAAATTAAAGTGATAAAAAATTTTAAAATATTTATTTGTTCATTTAAAACTGAAATGAGTTAAATATGTTAAGTTAATATAAATATTTATGTCTCTTTAGTTTATATATATGTATGTCTCTTTAGCTTTTACTATCAAAAATCGATATAATCTTTAGGTTTATTATATATATATATATACTATAATAAAAAATAAAATAAATAAATACATGTCATATATATTATAATAACAAAATTTAAATAAATAAATACATGTTTTATTTAGAATTAAAAATATATAATTTTTGTAGAGAACTGGACGACGGTGAATTCCAGACGAAGAAAAAACATTGCTTGATTTATACGATGAGGCATTATTAATGAATCAACATAGGTTAAAAGATCTGGGTGTAGCGGGTAGAGCATTGTTCGTCGATTTAATGAAATCTATAACGAAAGTTTAGTTTGGCATATAATGAAAAAGAAAATCGATCAATGGAAGAAAGAGTTTAAGCTTTGGAAGTATCTACAACGTTTGACTGGAATTTCGGTTGATGTTGTCATGGGAAGGATAGATGCTTCAGATGAATGGTGGAAAGATCGTGAAAAAGCTCTTAATTTTCCATCTGTTTAATTATTAAGATAAAAAAATATAAGAATTCTTTTCTTATACAAATTGTTCTTTATTAGGAGTTTGACAAATTAGTATGCTTAAGATGGGAACCCCTTAGGTATTGGGATATCAAGTCTTGTTGTTTTGCTGCTGCGGATGTGGGTTCTCAACACCACTACTCAGCGCGACAAAGAAGATCTGAAATCCAAAATAACCGTTTACCTAGCGGTGCTGAAGACGATAGCTGGGACCCCAACAATTCTCCCAACGAAGTTCTAGAAACTCAACAAAATGAGGAGTTTTATCGTATGAAAATTTATGATGATTCACAACCGTCATATGAATTCGCACGTGAGGCTTCAGAATCACATTCACCAAGTCAAGTTCCACAAGTTCCTATTTGTACTGATCGACAACAGAGAAGAGTTGATCCATTGACTATTCAAAGAAGTGGGTGAAGAGTACCACGTAGAAGAAAAAACTTTGAATCTTGCCTCTAAGAGACGTTTTATTCTCTAAGGGAATTTCAGCAAGAAACCTATGAACGACTACGTCCTGGTGGATTTTATTGAGACAATTTCACCGAGTTTGAAAGGGCGGTTGAGATATTTGAATCATTAGAGAACCCGAGGTACAACGATTTCTACATTCAGTGCTTTCAACTTCTGAAAAGTGACCTGTTTGGCGTAACTATTGGATGTCAACCACCCGGTTTTAGACCAATGAGGATATGATATTGTATTTGGAGTCTTTCACTGGATTCACAAGACATGGTGAATATAAAGGAATAACTCGACCACCGAGTGGATCTTCCACACCTCGGTCATCTGATCCCTCACCTGCTGGTAGTATGTCTACACATACGAGCCAAAGAACTCAAAGTATACCAGTTCCATCTAATATGGGTCTGCGACAGTTTATCCCACCAGCAAACGTTGACCAAGGAGCTTCTCCAAGATCACAAGAAGTATCTCCAAATATGGAATTTTCTTGTTATTCTTCGAGATCAGGAATAGGATCTCTAGGTCTAAGATTTACTCGTTATTCACCAAGACCACAAGGAGAATCTTCGGGCTTAGGGTTTCTCAATAATTCTCCAGCTGGTCAAATGTTTCAAACACCAGGATCAGTGGGATTATTTAGCAATTTTGGACAAAATAACCCATCCACATCTCAACATTTTCCTCGCCAATTCCTTTTCGATAAGGATATCAATGAATCTGATGAAGATTAGTTTGTTTATTTCTATGATGTTTATGTTAGTTAGTTTGATGATGCAATTTTGTTTGAGAATTTATTTAATGAGTATGTTGTTTGTGGTATTTGAAATTAAGTTTTAATTTGTAACTCTTGAAGACTAGTTTGATTATTTCTAAGATATTTGTGCTTGTTTGATGAATCAATTATATTTGAGAAACTTAATTTACTTTTTGACTAAATTTTTTATGATATTTATAATTAAATTATATTTTGTAACTGGTGTTATATTTTTAATATAATTACAGGCTTTTCGAATTATTCAATTGTATTTACAAGGACTCCACAATTTATCTGATGAAGAAATATTTGAGCTATGGAATTTGGAAAATGAGCAAATAAATGAACTTCTAATCCAGCCTAGTTTGGATTATTATGAATGACATTTTCATAGAGGACCGTACCAAACTGGTGAAGGGTTGGGATGGCAAAATCTTTTGGATCGTATTCGAAATGATAATGCTGCATGTGTACAATTATTGAGAATGTCAATTCCTGCATTCACAAAATTGTGCACTATTTTAAAGAAAAATTATGGGTTACAGCCTTCATTAAATGTGAGTGTGGAAGAGAGTGCGGCTATGTTTCTACAAGTATGCGGGCACAATGAAGTTCAGCGGGATGTTGGTTTAAGATTTCGCCGAAATCAAGAAACTGTGAACAGAAAATTCAGTGAAGTGTTGGATTCTACAGAACTACTTGCCTTAGATTACAATAAGACACCAACGACCCGACAGTTCCGCCGGATTCTTCAACCTTTACAAGCTGATCGTGGATATTGGCCATATTTTAGTGGATTTTTTGGAGCTATGGATGGAACTCACGTGTGTGTGGAAGTTAAGTTTGAATTACAAGCCATATATTAGAATCGACAGGACTATACAATTTTCAACACACGATATGTGATCTAAATATTTTGTTAACATACGTATGGAATGGGGCACCGAGATCATGTCATGATACAGCAGTCCTTTCACTCGCACAGAATAGTAATTCTGAATTCCCATTACCTTTTGCAGATAAGTATTATGTTGTTGACTTTGGATATCCTAATAAACAAGGTTTTTTGGCTCCTTATATGTCCATGTGAAATAGATTTTTCAGGTATCATATGTCACAATTCTATACTAGTCCTCCTCCAAAGAATAAGGAAGGCTTATTCAGCAGAACTCATGCATCTCTTTCGATCCATTATTGAACGCACTTTCTGAGTATGGAAGAAGAAATGAAAAATTTTAAGTGATTTTCCTAGATATGATTTAGAGGTGCAGAAAAGAGTAAGTGTCACGACGATGAGATTCCATAATTTTATTAGAATTTCCAATTTTACCAATTCTCATTTTGTTGAAGATTTTACAGAGACACAAACGGAGGATCGAGACAATGTGTCAGATGAATTGGAAGAGGTAGAGATACCTAATGGATAACATATGACAAATATTATAGAAATTATTGCTGAAATTTTATAGGAAAATATAAATATTTGATCGTATAAATTTAGTTTATAATTTAATTTTTATCGTAATGGAAGTTTAAGATTTATTTAAATATGACCTGTTAATGGGAATTTTATATTTATTATTAAATATTTTAAATTTATATTTTATTGTAAATATGTTTTATTCATAGAATTTTAATATTTAAAATTTGATATTAAGTTAAAATTTTAATTATTTAAATAATTCTTTTAGTGATATTACATTTAGTCTATTTTTACTGTTTTTACTATTCAACACTAAAACCATAATACTTTTGTCAATTGTATCGGCTTTGTCCATTCCATCCATTTTATCCAGTGCATCCGCTTTGACTGCACTTTGTCTGATCCGCCTCATCCGATGCTACCATTAGGAGCCTAAGTACAGTAGAAACTTTATAAATTAATACTCGATAAATTAATAATCACTATAAATTAATAAATTTCTCCGGTACCAAGCCGGGTCAGTGTAAAATTTAACAAAATTCATTAAGATAATAAGATAAAAAATTTTTAAATCTCTATGTAAATATATGGTCTCAATAAAACTATAAATTAATAACTATATATATACCTAAGATAATATACTAAAATATGAGTATGATTTTTTATTTATTTAAACTAAAGATCTCATTAATGTTTTATTATTATTTTTACTTTATATCCAGATTTTAGTGATGCTTAACTTTTAAATTTGAATTCAAAACTTATAACGATTTTTAGACAAAATGAATTTTGTATTTTTGAATGCTTTCAAATATATTGTAACATCATTTTCAATTTTATTATTGTGGATACTTATTATTATTATTTTCTATATTTTGAACTTATGAACATATATAATATTTAAATAGATATTCCATATATATTATTAAAATCTATTGTAGTGAGGTAAATAATTTCGTCTTCATTACTTAAGATTTGTATATGTCAATTTTATTAGTAGATTTAATAAAAAATTTAAAACTTTTTAGAAATAATATTATTTTTCATAAATTAAAATATATTATAAGTTAAACGTATTATTTTTATATTAGTTAATAATTAAAAGATTTATACTCTAAAGTATTTTTTATGTTTTGTTTTATACTTTAAGACACTCATGTGTTTTAACACACTTTATCCATGTAATTTTCCCATTATATTCTTTTGTGATTTTTTCTCTTTTTCTTTTTCTTTATTTACCTTTTTCTCTCTTTTTCATTTCTTATATTAAATGTACATTATTCTTTTCTCTTTTGTATTTTGTTTTGATATTTTTGATTTTCTGAAAAAACATAAAGTAAATTTTATTTTATAATATAAATGATAATAGTTTTCTCTGAAATGTAGATAAAACATTGTAGACATGATTATATGGATACCAAATCATGTACATAATGAAATGGAACCACATCATGAAGATAAATAAAATATGTGGATATGACAATATGGATACCAAATTGTGGATATGAAAACATATATACCAGATGGTGAAGATAATTAAATTAAGTTAAATTCTTCCATTTAAATATCTGCTAAGGTAGGTTGGTAATTCGTATCCACTAATCCATATCCACAATCACATAAAATGAAATATGTGTTGAGGGAAGGGAAAAAGGTTACTACGTAATAGGTCGAATATAATGGTGAATGTGGACACAAAACATCTACTAATATCCACACAAAAATGTCTAGATTTAGCGTGATCATATTTATATAATACATTGGCCATGAAAACCTATACTCATGTCCACGAGTCCGTATCCATTTCTTGGATATAATATGTGTTCCGAAGGAAAACAATTTTTACATAAAGCTGTAGTATATACAAACATATTCAATATTTTGTGTCGAATAAAGCATGTCCACTAAAGTAATCGGCGTATGTACATCCACTGAAACAATCAGTCTTCACTAGACACATGATGATTGTTCTGGAATGTTTCATACAAATTTCCAATATTTTTTTGCCATTAAAATTGATCAGTGTCTCCACAAGTTAGTGTCCATGGTTTCATGTCCAAAGAATGTGTCTAATCTGATTGCTATTAAAATACATGGAAGCATGTTTGTGTCATGTCCACTATATATTGCATACTTTATATGTCGAAATCACTGACATTTTCCATGCATGGCCACATTTATGTTGCTATGTGTTTGTATAGTTTATAGATGGTGTCCACATGGGGGCCGTCTACAAAATTTTCAAATAAGTGTAAGTGTTTCTCTAGTTCGTAGCAAATAGAGGTGGTGGAAACTTGAGTTCAATCGATTGTAAAAGTGGCATAGCAAATATAGATTCTTAGATCATTTTCATTTTTCATTAATAAAAAGGTTGTGATTTTACAAAGTCTTCTTTTCTTATTTTACCATTTTTTATTTTAAAAATTATTATTTGTTGGTGTCCACAAAAAGGTTACCATAAAAATTTCAAATAAATTGGTGTTTGTTTTCGTGATAGTTCATTCAATTATAAAAGTATCAGATTTAATCTGGACCATAAGATCATTCACTTCTTTCAAATAATGAACGGTTAAAATTGTAAAAATGATCTTTATCTACAAATACAATTTTGTCTTTTTTTTTTATTACTTTCCAGATTTTTGTTTTGTCTCATATTCATTTGTTTTTTTTTTACTTGATAAGAAAATAAAAAGAGATAGGTAAATTTGGATTTCCATGTATAAACAAGAGAGTCGTGTACACTTTGGAGCACTTTAACCCCAAAAAGTAACGAATGAAGCACTTTTTGATTACCACACATTTTAGACATGGAAAGAGTCGAAGAAGCCCTTTAATGATATCAAACTAAATCTTTTCTCTCTCACTTGGTATTTACTCTCTATTTTTTTTTTGTTATTATCTCTTATCTTCGTCAATAAAACCCTAATTTTCTCAGACGCCGCACTTCCTTCAAGAGTTAAAACTCGATCTTGATAAAACCTTCAATCTCCGGCTATTAACCTCTACTGAAATTCCGTCACTTAGACCGGCGATTAAGTTCTGAAAATCTACTTTTTCTTGTAACGAACCAGCAAAAACTAATGGTGAAGTAGTAATCCGGCGTAACTCTAACTCAACGACGTTCACTAGATGCAGAGCCTCTCCATTAGTCTGCTGTAATACCAGATTTGAATTCTCCTTTTTCGAGTTTAACATATCTATTTATTTTTTTATTCACCAAAAATCTGCATCCTTTATCCATAATTTTATTTTTATTTTTATCCCCAGAAATACTTATTCTCAAACTATTCTACGATTTGGGTAAATGTAATTCCGACGATTTGACATAAATTCCGATGAACTTCATAGTGACCAAGTGACCAAATGGTGGCGCTATCCACGAGTCACCTATCCACTCGACAGTTGACCACATGTTCTCGATCTAATTGAATCATTTCCACTCGTCCTTTATCCACACAATTCATTTTTCGAGTAGAAGTCTGAACGTTAAGATACATCCAGAGTTTGAGACTATCAGAGACTCCTGTTTTGGTAAGCTCTTCAAGATCCCTTTAAAACAATTTCTAGTTTTCTTCAAGTTCATCCACACTCTTCTGACGAGGCATCTAGTATACAAACCGAGGTATGTCTTGTGGACAGTCTTTGGTGGTCAGCCGCTAGTTTTCAGTATAGGAGTTTGAAACTATTACTAGTTTCCAATGTGGGGAGTTCCCAAACGATTATAATACGAGAATCAACCACTAGATGAACATGAGATTGTCCCTTATTGGAAATAACTCATTAGGGAGAATTAAAGAACAACAATAGCTGACATTGGGTATATGATAAAGACAGAGCCGAACATGCCAAACTGGAGAAGGTTGCATCTTGCTGTCATCATGATTGTGGATAGAGTTCTTGTTACAATTCACCATGTCCATCGCCCTTCGGTAAAATATGTCCACCAGTCTTCTGGCCACCAGTCTTCTGACCACCAGACTTTGACCACCAGTTTTCTAAGCACCAGACTCTTGACTGCCAGACCTTTAATGTGCTGATGTATGCAAGATATGTTATTATGTTGTGTACGGTTTTGTAAGTTGTTTGTTGTTTATACATTTACTAATGTTAAATTTGCTTTCATCGTATACTCCAAAGTTGTGTGGTCCACAATGATAAGTATATGTGGATACTCTCTACAATATCGTCAAACTTATAAAATTATCTTAACTTATGTATTCTAGTCTTTTGTACATACTTTGGAGTCAGTACTGATCTGATTATTTGATAGATCTTACATTAAATCAATCATTGTCCACTGTCCACAATTCACTTGACATTAGGCACCATTGTCCACTATCCACCATTCAATATCTATATTTTTGTTCATACTTCATTCAAATCAATATCATCCACAAAGCATTGTCCATTCATCCATTCCAACTTGATTATTTTCAATTCAAATCCTCATCATCCACAGAGCCTTGTCCAATGTTTCACATCCAACAAAATGACATACACATCTAATATTACCTTCTCACTTTCAGCATATGGAGGTCTTGATCTCGTTTTGTCATCAGGAATATCCAAAAAACCTTCAATCATATGTTCCATCATCAAACAATGGGTCTGACCATGGAGGAATTGACCATACATAGGCTGACCACTCGATATTCCCTACATGGTCAATGTTGTGTGGATTGGATAGTATAGACAACTCATTGTTGATGTAATAGGGGTGTAAGACAATAAATCAATAGTGTCAATTTTGTATAAATGATTAGTGCATAAAAACATCATTCAAGGCAAAATTGTGATTTCCCCTTTTTTGGTCACTCACTCTTAGCCATTAACCAATTTTTTGGTCACTCACTTTTTTGTTATAATTTGTTTATCCTTATGTACTACTAACCTTATATACTAATTTAGGGTATGTAAGTTGTTATGTACACTTCTGAAATTTGCAACTATTTTGTAAGTCATGTAACTTGTCCACAAAGCATCAGCCAATTAAGTTTATATGCATATTAGTATATATATGTTTTGTCCACTCGGTTGAAAAGTTTTCCTTTAATCATATGTTGTATCATCCTACAATGGGTCTATGTCAAATTCTTCACCATCCACCTAGTCAAGTGTTTTCATGTCACTTTTTTTGTTCAAATATCATACATATCATTAAAACACTCAAACACCATTAATACAAATTCATCCACACAATTCCATCCATGATTCATAATCTATTGTGATCAAAATATCATATTTATATCACATTATTTAAGCACCATCCATACCACTTCATCCATCTATACACATCCACGCTCACATGTTCATGTTTGATATTCCACAAAACCGTTAATGTCAGAGATCGTACGCAATTTTATTATTACACTTATGTCCCCAAAACTAGAACAATGGCTTCACACTTATTTGTAACCGAAGTCATTATCATAACTAAACTCATTATCTCACGCAAGCTTAGCACTATATCTAAATTTGTTATCCATTGGATCATTTCCATGGACAAATCTAAACCCAAAAGCTTCCTTCTCTCCACCGGACCTTGCCATTCTCTCTACAAATTCGGCGCTTCGTTTATATTAGAAGCCTAATTCTCTTAGCTAAATTTCACCGGCTGAGAAAGATAAAAGTTCAGAATCACCGTCACGAGATCTGAAGAGCAAAGAACCCAAACGGGTTTGCGTCCTCGATTGTTGAGTGAGAGTACCTTCACTGGAAATTTCTTCTCCGGAGCAATATTGAAAGACAGTTTATTAAAAACTGATTTTTTTTTTGTTGAATCGAAGGAAAGATATGCAGAGGAAAAAAAACAAAGGGATAAAATATGCGTTAACCGACGTCTCATTTGTCTCTACACACCTAAAAGTGATCTGAGCCACAGGATGAGATCTGAATAAAATAGCATTTGACGGCTGTGATTTATTTAGTGTGAACTAGGACTTTAAAAGATTTAGTTACCTCTCAACTAGCTTATCAATAACCGAAGGTCAAATTCGTCTGAAAAATGGCCAATAAAAGCCCAAAGTGTGTCTACATCCTTGATACAATCTCCCAAGGAAAAACACTTGAATGAATGGTAAGAGTGAGATATGAACCGATCAGAGGTTGATCAGACCGGAACTGGATGGATTGAGGTGGCCCGTCAGAAGTGATGGTGATCTTCTGATATACCACACCTTAGCCAGCCTTGGATATGACGCACCAAGTCGCTAACAAAGGGGAGTTGAATGGATATGACACACCAGACAACAAGGATGTTCACGCAGAACCAAAGAGAGAAAAGGCTCAAAGAGAGTTTTCTTTACTTAGAATAAAAATGATCAAAAGGGTGGTTTGTTTCTACAAAGGAAAAAGCTTAAATAGTTTAGGCAAAATNAGGCAAAACAAGGGTATTTCCCACGCCAAGGAAGCTGAAAAGACTTAGGCTAAAAATAAAAATAACATGAAATAAAATCAGATGGACCGACGGTTTAATGAAACTGTGAGTTTTGGTCGGTCGAATTTTGGCCCGGGAAAATATCACTGAATGGCGTGCAGGACGGTGATCAATCGGGACGCAGGGGCAAAGTATCGAGACGCG
>OVBI01003646.1:0-11247 GCA_900406495.1 Sisymbrium altissimum | reverse complement strand
AAAACACCAAACTCTAAAGAACTTAAAACACAGAGTGAACTAAATCTTTAATTCGTTTAGTTTGTAACAGTAAGTGAGAAGATGGATGATATTCATTTGGTTGACGAGATGGAGAGTCATGGGATGAGAGATGATAGAGATGCCAAACCTAGTGCTTGCAGTGGAAAGAATCACATAGATAGAGAATTCATTGGGAGTTCAAGATGAGATTGGAGTTGCAGTGCCATGTGTTGGCATGGAGTTCAACTCTAAGAAAGAAGCCAAAGCTTTCCATGACGAGTTCGCTAGGCAGCTTGCTTTTACTTCCAAGCTCCTTCCTAAAACCGATACTGCTCGATAATTCGTGTGTAGTAGAAGCAAAAGGTCGAAAGTTATGAGAAGCAAGTGGTTCGGACTTAGAATAGAGATGAAAGGTCAGGATAATAAATGAGTTGTGATGAAATTCGTTAAAGAGCACAGTCATGGATTGGCAAGTCCCAATACACTTCACTGTCTTAATTCGCCCTCGTAGGCATTTTGCGAATTCGGAGAAATCTAATTATCAAGGAGTGAATGTTCCTAGTTGTATGATGTATGTTTCGATGGATGAAAATCGAACCTGAGTTACTTCTAAGTTCTAAGGAGTCGAATAGAGGCGTGGGAACGAAGAGAACGCTAGGACCTGATGCGTATAAAAGTTGCTTCTAAGAAGGTTGTTATTTTAAGGTTTCTCCAATAGCATTGAGTTACTCCCAAGTCCCAAGTGCGTTTATTTGTTTACAAGAGTGGAAACTATTAGATTATCATATTTTTATAATACCAAAGTTTTGTTTTGTTTATTATATGCAATTATGCAAGTGCAATTAAAATTTGCTTCTAAGAAGGTTGTTATTTTAAGGTTTCTCCAATAGCATTAAGTTACTCCCAAGTCCCAAGTGCGTTTATTTGTTTACAAGAGTGGAAACTATTAGATTATCATATTTTTATAATACCAAAGTTTAGTTTTGTTTATTATATGCAATTATGCAAGTGCAATTAAAATTTGGATATTTCAATAGAAGTCTCATAAAAATTAAAAATTCATATATATATAAAATAAATAATAAAATAACTCAAAATTTAGATTATTTTCCTGTAGTTGATTTTTATAAATAAAATATTTTTAGTTCAAATTATTTGTACTGAAATTAATTCAACTTGTTCATAATTAAGGAAGTTATAGTTTCTACCATACAACATCCTAGTCTACGTTCGGTTTCTGCCTCCATTGATAAGTTAATATCTATTGAGTAGACTTATTCACATGGGAGAGAGAAAAAATGGCTTTCTTATATACAAAAAGAGACAAGAGGGAGAGAAGTTATTCTTCCCTATTCATTAATTAATCACCAAAAAGGAATAAAAACCTTTAATTTTTTTTTAGTTCATGGAATGTATAGTACCCTAGATAGAAAGCTGAAACTTTAGTTAAAAAAAAATGTTTTAAAGCTTGTTTTGTTTGTTATCACCAAAACAATAAAAATTAATCTAGTTCATAATGTAATTAAGCATTAAAAGTAGTATCCTAGATAGAAAGGTGAAAGTTACGGTTGCAGCTTAATTACCAATTAACCGCTACATGTACAGTTACTTTTTTGGAACGCAAGTTATTTGTATTCTTTTTCCTGTATGGGGTCCAAAAGTTCAAACCGGAGATTTCTCCGTTTTTGGATTGCATACTTGATAAATAATAAGCAATTTAACTTTATAATCAAATCCCAAGCTTAACTCTAGCTTGTCGGGTAGCTGGAACTTTAAAAAATGCAAAAAGAAAGAAAAAAAAAACTTTGTATGTATATATAAAAAATCATAATTTATCTTAAATAAAATTTAAATCTAAAGCCTAGTCATCATCACAATTACGTACTAGTCCGTCGCCAAAAACGAGACAAGCCGCCGACAAGAGATATCAGAGATGGTTACAGTCTGTAATTGCAGAGTGGCAACATTGACGAGAGTTAAAATTCAGAAAGAAAAATAAAAACATTGACGAAAGTTAATTAGGTTGAGATAAACCAAGAAAGAGAATACATATACCAAAAGTTCAGCTTCTTAACCAAGTATTTTAATTTTGGGTTAAGCTTTTTTAAGTATTTTAATTTTGCGTTAAGCTTTTTTTTTTGTTTTAAATTTTGGTTTTCAGTTACAATATTTTCCAAAAAACAACAAATGTATTTAAGCCTGAGAGTTTTCCCAAATTTTAAATCTGAACCCAAATCTGATTCGAAATATCTGAATCTAAAAAATAAATTTTAAAAATCTAAATATTTTTATTTTTTAAAAATTCAAAAAACCAAAACTCGAATAAATCGATTCAAATCAATCCGAATCAAAATCCTACCTAGACATAAAAATCAAAGTTCGGATAACCCGATTTGAACTCGATCCGAATACAAAATTCTATATATAGCTAACATAATATAATGATTTAGGTTCAGATTTAATTTGATCGATATGTTTAATTAGTTTACTCTATTTAAATTTTGAGTTTTTTTGGGGGTTTACATTATATATTAATTACTATTTTGAAAATTTTTAAAAATATCTGAATCTTAATTAGAACTCGAAATAAACCAATCTTAACCCGAATCCGAGATAAATCAATTCGAACCTAATGAAAAAGTTTTAAACACCTGAACAGTTTTATATATTTAAATCCAAAAATTTAAAAATCCAAATAAATAAACCCGAACCGAAAAGACTAACAGTCCCAAACGTTAATGTATTGTTTATAGCTAGTTAAAATCGATACATATTTGACACACACACAAAAAAAAAGGACTGGATAAACCTTTAGTAATTTAAATAAATTATTTCCATTTCTCAACGACTCTCGCTTTTTTTCTTTCTAATGAGATATTGGCGAGGTTACCAAATATAGTAACTTACCTATAGCTTCTTGGGACTGAGGGGACGGACCAGCTGTCCCAATATTAAACTGTCATAACTATTTCCGTTTTTTGTAGTCCCTCAATAACAAAAACTAAAAATGATTTGTCCCTATATATGTGCCTTGACGTTGCATGAACAATGTGCATTGGAATTCAATACATGTTGTTGTATATCCGAATATTTAAGTGGATACCTTGTAATTAGGTTAAACAAACAAACAAATTAAAAAAGATTTCTTGTTTAGCTATCATGCATTTTCACGTAACTACAACATTTTTTTAGAGAATCATTAGAACATTACAGAAAAATTATGATGTTTCTCATATCATATCCAGAAGAACACTATTTATGGTCAATGTATTTCATCTTGTCATTTTCTTTATTTGCCTTAGCTTCATTGTTGATTCTCCGTCACATATAGCGGGATATATTTGTGTTTTAGAAATACAACAACTATTAAACTCCATTTGAAAATGAGATTGAGTTATATGCTAAAAAGTAGAACATTTGTTTGAGATATATTATCAAATCAGCAGAAACTAAAATTTTGTTATAATGTTGGTAGCACGATTAATATTCTACAAAATTAATAATAAAACTTCAGCCATTTTATTGATATGACTTAATTTTGAGTCATGTTAATATTTTAATTTTGCTATAATATAATCAATGTTTAATTTTGTTCCTTACATGCAAATATAACTCAAAATTTGTAATATTATAATTTGACTTAATTTTGTATACATAAAATAACTCATATTCTAGCCGAAAAAAAAAATAATAACTCAAGTTCTCTTTTTTTTTTTATAAATAAAGTTTGTTTATAAATAGAGGAGAGAGTGAGAGTCGGTATATTGCATTTTTGTCAATTGAATCTGTTTAGAAAAAGAAAAAAAAAAACATGTTGTCAGCTTTCTCAAAACTTCTGCGTCCAACTCCGGCGAAATACGCGATACCATCGTCCAGTCGTACGTTTGCCGATCGTTCACCGTTTGATACGCGTGACAAACCCCTCCCGACCAAGCCAGTGGACGCTCCTCCGGTGCAGTCGAAGAAACAGCTCGTCGAAGCCGAGAAGAAGTCCCAACTTGAGGAAGAGAAGTCGAAGCTGGAGAAAAAAGATGCAAAGATGGAAACATTGATGTGGAAGTTGGAGGAATGTCAAAGCGAGGAAGGTAAAGAAATACTTTACCAGGAAGTGGCAGAGCTGGACCAGGAGATGGAGAAAACGAGAGAGAAGATAAGCTCTTTGGAGAACCAGCTATGGTCGCTCGGCGACGGAACCGGTGGCGTTGGCGACGGTGGTGACGGCGAAGGAAACGGAGGCAACGGAAACAACACTCTGTAAGTTTTTGTCGTCTAATATTCGTTAATGATCTCTTTCCTTGTAATCATTCTCTTTTAATCTTGTACTGTTTCATCTCGTTACGGCAGTGTTGACGGCGACGGAAAAGGTGGAATCGGTGACGGTGGTGAAAGCGGCGACGGCGACGGGAACGGTGGCAACTGAAACAACGGTGGTGATGGTACCGGAGACGACTGCGATCGTTAATGATGGTTAATTTCTTTTAATCGTTTTGCTTTAGTCTTATAACTTTAATCTCGAAGGGTTATGCACTTATACCCAGAAAAAAGACCGTTAAAACTTGTTATCTCGTTAATCTTATGACTTTTGATCTCGTTATTGTTAACAATGCCTAGAACAAAAACCGTTAATCAAAACTTGTTATCTCGTTAATCTTATGGCTTTTAATCTCGTTAAGGGTTGTTAACATCATTTTAATTTCCCCGTAGTCGTCATCTCGTTAAAACTTGTTTTACGACTTTTTTTTTTTATTGTTAATTTTTTTTTTTGTGGTTGATGATTTTTAATATAGTCTTTAAGTTATAGTAGTACTTTCAGTGTCATGATGTCTTTTGGCGCAACGTTCAGTGTCATGATTTTTAATATAGTCTTTAAAGTTATAGTCTTTAAGTTATAGTACTTTCGAAGAAGATTGAAAAAGCTTAATCTCTATATATATACTTCTTTGAACTTGCATTCATAATATTTATAAGAAATATATATTTGAGAGGAAACTGTTTAGATGTATAAATTGATTATTACTTTATTGTCCCACACCGCGCCGCCGCGACGATCTNGACGATTTTTTTTTTTTTTTTTTTTGTTCCTTTCCATTTTCTAAACATTTTCGTTTTATTCCGTTTTTGATTTTTGTTTTTTTAACATCGATTTATTAACTTCAAACCGTGAATGGATGATACAAAATATCGATTCCATTTTTGTTTTCTTACAAAATCTGCGAAAACATTCTCTAATTACAAGTCATTAAAGCAAATCATTATCGTGTATGAGTATATTTTAATAAACTAAGTATAAATATATATTTTTAAAAACCTTTATGTTTCCATGCACACCAGAACAAAGTGTTGACTAGTTAACTAATAAAAGACAATTTAACACTAAGAGAGATATCAACGTATTTGATATCTGAAAGTATTTGAAAGAGACAAATATCTTAGGGTGTAATTGATTTTGTAACAGATAAGAGTATAAAACGGTTGGCCTCCAATGCCAATTCTACCAATTACAAAGCAACACATGTCCTCCCTATTCATCACCTTCTATATAGACTCCAGAGCTACTTGTCGGACGTCCGTTTTTTGCAAAGATTTTCGCTTTACATTTCCTCTTTTAAGAATCTTTTCTTTTCTCGACTTCTCATAAATAACACAAAATCGTTATTTTTGATTTTGGAATATGAACAAAAGAGGAATATCAAATCATATATACTGTATATAGTCTACACGTGGTAGCTTTTAGGTTTCTTTGTGCAGTTATTTTAACCGATTGATTTTGATTACTTCATAAACATATCATCAACTTATAGGTTCTAATAAAGATGAACATTCAGTGATTTGATTGATCAGTTTCTTTTATTTTATTTGGATTTTCAGTTTAGTTTTTGATTTACCTCACTTGGTTTATTTAGAATCGTGTTGGGGATCATTTTGGATTTGGCTTAGTTTCCGACAAATAAATTATAACAAAAATAAAATACGTAATTGAGCTATGGTAGGTGTTAATGTATTATCTATACATTTAACTAAAATAATAAATTTTTGATAAAATTTGGTTAAATATATAGTTACTTCAAAAGGTTATATATGTTTACTTTAAATTTCTTTCAAATGTTATTATTTGATATATTTTTATTCATACTGGTTTCTAATAATACACACTCTCTCTCTCTCACAATCGAAAACACAAAGAAAGAAAACAAAATGCACTATCTTATTAACACATGCTCACAAAAAGTATTTCTAATATTTTTTTAGTAATTGAAAAACAGAATGTTATGAATTTTCTCAATCTCCTAAAACACAATCTGCTGATCTCACCCTTTTCCAAATTTTCTCGATCATCCAAATGAATAGCTTTGAAAAACAAATTGCCTGCAATTTGATTATCAATTCAATGCAAGCAAAATATTAGCTTAAAACTAATTACAACCCATTTAAGTAGTAAATCAAGGAAAAAATAACCTTTCCTTCGGAAAATGACATGTAGAGTGAGAGAAATACCAAAAAATTCAACCAATGACAAACCTCAAAAGTCGAAAGCGACAGAAGAGAGAGACAGAGAGTGTTGAAGCAAAAAGTAACTTTCTCTGCTCCGTTCCAAAAAAACTCCGAGAGAAGCCGTCGCATTGAAAACAAATGAAAATTCTTGATCATGGTCAATCTCAAAAATGGATGGTCTCTCTCATTCTTTCATTTATATTATTTAAATCAGTCTTTTTACATTTTCAAACACCTTCGTAGAAAAGGAAATTTACAAGCAAGAAAACTTTATGCTCCTTTTCTCTGTCTAGATCATAATAGTTTCTAAGGATATCTCTCTTCTGTTTTTTATTTGTTTGTATAGGAAATTAGGAATCATTGACAACAATCCTGTTAATCACTTTCTTCTTTCGATGTTCAATTTTTTTTTCTCTTTCAATTTGATATCTATGATTATTTTGCCAAAGATTAAGTGAAGTTTGAAAATTGAAATGTGACTGAAAAATAGAAATCTCTTTTAAATCAGACAATAATACTCATCATATTATATAGAAAATACCATCATTATATTCTATTTACAAAAGTCTGTATAAAACAGTAAAACACAATCACATTCTATTCTATTTTGGAGTGTGTATATATATAATATATATATAAACGACGTTGCCTAACTTGAAAACCAGGTTCTATTAGTTCATCACATAATTAATCCAGAATGAGTCTCATCCACACTGCGCATAATCTGTAAACCTTTCTCCGCTTAATTTGATTCGATATCACTTAAGAACTATCAATATCCATAGTATATCTCATAATATATTAGAATGAATATATACTTGTAACTTCTCATCTGTTATAACAAAATAGAACAAAATCTTATATTTTTATGTACGTGCATTACCAATTTCGAAATAGTAAAAATAGAATATACATTTTATATAGGTTATTTTATTCGCGGGTTCTTTTTTATGTGTGTTATGTATACTACGGTTTCTTTTTCTTATCAGTAATATTCAACAAAAAAATATGAAGGTAAATTTTTTCAAAAGATCTTTTTAATGGTTATGTGCTTTATCATCAAAATATAATGACTTTTTTGTTCTGCATATAACATAATTTGAATGTTTTAAATCACAAAAAAAACTTGTCATACTATAATAAACACCCTATCATTCTATTCTATTTAATTACGAAAATCAATATCTTGAGTGTGTAAACATAATATATAAAAAAAAACTACTTTGCTAAGTTGAAAACGAGGTTCTGCTAGTTCATCACAAAATTAATCAAGAATGAATCACAAAATGACAAAGAAAAATAGAAAAAAGGATGTATGTCCTCTCTCACGTGACAGTGAACGTCTTTCTCTCCCACAATATGATATTCTCATTAATTGCCTATAAAGCAATAAGGCAATGATGACTAGTAGTAGAGTTTAAAACTGTGCAGTATCTAATATGACGAATTTGCCCTTGTGTAAGAGATAAGAGACAAACAAAACAAAAGAAAAAAAGTGTGTGGGAAAATGACATTGAGAATGAGAGGGAGATACTGTACGAGTGAGAGAGAGGGGATTAATAAGCTCAGGTGATCGAATCTCGCTCATGACGCGGTAATAGAAGAAGCTAACTAATATTTGTGATGGACCTTGGTTTGATATTGGATCAGGAGTCAGTCAATAGTGTTTATCATGGACAGTTGGAGAAACATACGTAGTGTTGTTGCATATAACAGTTTGTAAGCAAACCAGTCTTGTACGATTTTATAATATATGTCAATTTGGATCTATATATGTTTTGACCTTATAACCCTTGTTTCACATGTAGTATGGGTCTGTATTCATCTAAGGTTCTTGTTTATCTATCAAATTTATTTCCTATTTTACAATTTGTTATGGTTTTCACGTGGTTAAATAAACGAAGTTCTGTCTGCGTTATCTGTTTTTCGTTCAGTAAAAAAAAAAAAAAAAACTGATTTTCGTTATTGAAAGAGCCGAAGTAAAACCGTCATAAATCAGAAGTGGACCAAACAAATTGCAAAAATCTTGGAAATCAAAAGACTTGACCAGAATAAGACGTGAAGAATTAACACGTGTGTCGCGTGACCCGAAAATGCTCTAAGCATTAAAGGAAATTAGACTGTTTGGATCAGAGTAGTTAGTAGCGTGTTTACCATATTCTTTCTCTATCTCATTCTTTATTACTATAACTCTCAATTTTCTTACATCGTTGCTACCAAATTGGATCAGGAACAGACACTTGTCATCTATGTCTGAATTTGCTTGAGAACATATGACACCATTTATTTGTTTGGTCAGAATTGCATACGGCGGAAATTTGTGTGTTTTTGGGGCCATAATTTGATTGAAGGGTCAAATGTCCCCAGTGAGTGTACAACTAGTATAACTTATATCTTGGGGAAAATGGGATGGAAAGTCCAAATGAGGATTAGTGAATACTGAAATGGTGGGTCTTGTTTTTTGGCTGGTAGGTTAAAGGAACTGGTAAGAGATGCAGAAGCTAAAAACTTGCCTTGAGATGGTTAGGGAAAGTGAAAGGACGAGTTCTACCAACTTGGGATCCGGGTTAGGGATCAATTGCCTACTTTGTTCCAAGAGGATTATCACCCTCATGTCTATACCATAAGAGCTACACAGGTTGGTGGTTGCTTTTGACTAGTACTTAAGTGTGCATAATAACATTCGTGAATTGTTTAATCTATTGCTGTGGCCTTTGGAATGGGGTTATTCAGTGAGAAAGGGAAGCTAGGACCAGCTCGTAATAGAGCATTCGCTGTCACAAGTGAAAACCGTGCTACTGATACAAAGCTGAGATTTTTCTAATCTTGTCAAAACTACAAGATATTATAGTCTATGTTATTCCCTTTATTATTCTTTTAGTTTTCCTTACATGGTCTATGGATGCAAAGCTATAGAAAAGCTAAACAGCCTGCCGTGGATAAGCTCAAGGAACCTGTTCTGAATAATATTACAGATTCCGTTGCAAAGAGACATGGTTTATATTTCACGAAACAGGACATTACTTCTCTCTGCAGGTGCTTCTTTCTTGCTTTTCGTTTTAAATTTATTTAAGTTTCTACCTTCTTTTCCTGTGGGCTATCACACGTACTTAGCTGTGATGAAAAGATTGAAATGCTAAAAAGTTGTTTGAAAATGTTCAGGAAGCATCATTGCTTAATGTAAACTAATCAGAGTTTGTCAACTTTTCACGCCGTCTGCAGTACAAGTTGCAAATTCTTTCTATATGTGTTTGGATTTTCTAATACGTGCTTTAGATATCCTTAGGCTCATGGTTTTCTGCTATAATCCATAATCAACTGCAGGTTGCTTTGCTTGAATGGGCAGATGACTAATGATGCTATGAGACCTTCATGCTTAATGATGTATGATGTATGTTGTATTGAATGTAAATAGTTCTCCAGCTCTTGAGGCTATGGAGGTTGATGAGCGGAAGGATTTGTCTGAAGACGAGAAATACGGAAGAAGCAGAAGAGAAGAAGGAAGACGATGTTGCTTATTGGAACTTTTTGTTGTCTTATATTCCAAAATGTCAGTTACAACAGTATGCAAAGATTTTGATAGTCTTGCCCTCAGCGAGTAAAAAGATTAGTTTTATGTGCTTGTAAAAAGGTTCAAACTTTTAAAACTTGGTGGCCAAGGCTATTCCTCCTGATCAAGAAACATTTTCTCTCTTTGATTCAATCCTAAGTCTCTGATTACTCAAAACATTTGGTTTTGGACATGGATGGGTTTAGCATCTCCAAGTGAGCAAGTCTTTGGCGCTGCATAAGATTTATTTGCTGGTTAGTCTGTTAGGAGATTGAGTGGATGGGTAAAGGTCAAGACTGTTAATATTAATAGCAAAATATCTCATCTATATACTTCAGGCATGCAGTAAATGTATTCTTCTGAAATCCTTCCTGCGGTTGATCCAAGACCTGATGATGTCCACATAAAAGGGGATGCTTAAGAGCATCCAAGCAACTGCACCAAACACATTTTGTTCATGTTACTTCTTAGTTCGATAGATGAATAATGTTATCGGGCACTAATGTTATGTTACCTTATTCTTTTAGAAGGCCTGGTAGCAATCAATGCAGATAGAAGGTGCCAGTTTCTCTATCAAGTATCTAAGAGCCAAAAAGAAGGTGATGATAAACAACACTTTAATCATACGGCAGAGACTGGTATAACTGGCAATTATGCTGAGAGGTGAAAGCTAGCACTTGGCTGAGAACTTACTTGAACTCCAGTATTTCCAGATTCTGAGTTTGTATTGAGCGTCGTCACAAAGATTTTTCGTAGAGAAGATGGATCATTCCCCCTTGATATACATCTGGAAGAATATTTAACATCAAACTAATCTACGGATTATTACATCAGGCATACTCTGTAGCCCAGTAATATAGATTTGTTTCCATGTCTACTCCACAAATATATATTCGAAAGATAAAAAAATATTGTGTGGCAAAAACTTGGAGGGCAAGGCGGTTTATCCCTGTTTTAAGTTGAGAAGATTACCGAATCTTAAATTAGGGTTTTCTTGNCTAATGGCTTCTCAACTTCCTTGCTTCAAACCCCTCCTTGTTCCATCGTCAGGGCTGATTGGCCAGGAAAGGGCCTTCTCGGAAGACTCGTCATTCTGAATGCTAATGAAACCAAGTGCACTTATTTGGAAAAGAAGGTGCGTCTGGATTTTGTGCATAATCATCTTAATGAAGCAAAAACCGTAACGATCGGGGCATCCCATGGCT
>OVBI01003645.1:0-11259 GCA_900406495.1 Sisymbrium altissimum | reverse complement strand
AAAAAAAAAAAAAATATATATATATATATATATATATATATTTATTCATAATTTATAATTTATTTTACACTTAGCAATGGGGCGATACAGCTACAGTCACCCATCTAGTATTTCCGTGTCTTTGTGGAATGATGGTGTACCCGAAGTGAACTCTTTTCGTCGGCGGAAATTTGGAAGTCCTGATAAATGTTTCTGCGGGTTGGGAACTCTGATTAAATCATCCACTACAGATGAAAATCCTGGAAGGCTTTTCTTTGGATGCAAAAACAATAAAGTTTTTTGACAGTGTGGTTTATTTCTTTATGTATATTTATTATTTGATTATAAACATATGTCCTATTGGTGTATTTGTTTGTATAGGATGGTGACGCCCATATTATCAAGTGGTGGAATGAGGCTATTATGGAGGAATTTCAAGCAATAAGAGGTGAATTTGATGACCAGAGGGCTTCTATTATAGCCATCCAGGAAAATGAAAAAATGCTTTGGGTTGAGCAAGAGATATCTAAGTTGAAAGCTCAGGTGAAGGAACTACTTCTGCCAAATCATCGTAGAGGCGGGGAGGTAGAGAATATGTTATTCGCTTGTATAATCCTCATAGTTCTCTAAATGTACGTTTGTTGTTGGTTTCGTAGATCTTATGAATGCTTTTATAATCTCTGAGCCTTTATCGTGCCCTGGTTTTAAAGGGTGTATAAGTATGTAATGAACTTTTGTTTCGTAATTAGTAATATGTTGTAGATTTCGAGGATAGACGTCAAAGGTAGACTTCAGTGGTACACACCAAAATCACAAATATGATTCTAACCTAAAAATGAGTTTATAATGAAGTTTTAAATGTATTGTATTTCGTAATATCCTATAGATTTCGAGGGTTGACTTCGAACCCATACTTCTGGGGGACACATCAAATATTAAAATTCGATTGTAACAAAAAGAATGAACTTATAATGAAGTTTGCAAATCAAATTAGAGACTTACTTATGTGTAGAAGAGACCCTTTGGTAGACTATCAATGATATTTGAAAATAAAAAGAAGGATTAGGGTAATTAATTTGTGACATAGGTAGAGTAGCCTGTAAAGTAGTCTACAATTAAATTTGGAGACATGACGTTTACTTGTTACGCGTGTTCAGTTTGTGAGATTAATTTGTGACATGTGTATTACCCTATAAAGTAGGCTCTCATTTTGTCAACTGACGAAAATAATTCATAACTGACACACATAAGAAGTCTACATGTGAAGTCTACTGCATAAGCTTTTTGAGATTAATTCAATGCACCTCTTAATTGTAACGTGAACCCGAGACACAACGTTTCAAGAAGTCAAAGGAATGGATGAAGTCTGTGGTTGAAGTCTACCGCATCAGTTAATTAATAACTGACACGTTACCCTGTACCGACTGTTCAGTTGTCCATCTTAATTCAATGTACCCCTTCGTCCATATAACCCGGTCTTGTGCCTTCTCATTATTTTCTCTCTGCAAATAAAGAAATAATAAGCAAAACGTTTTCATTCCTCTGCAAAAATGGAAGAACCATACAACCTTCTAAAAGAGGCCAACCGGACTACCACCCAGTGGAGATTCAAAGTGAAAATCCTTCGGGTGTTTTCGTATTTCATTACATCTATTTGTCAGTATTGGTCATTCGTGATAGCAAACGAGAATGTAGGTAATAATTTAAACTCATCTTTTGTTCTTATATGCATGCAACTGTAAATAACCGTCTGCTACTTCTACTTTAAAGGGAACAAAGATAGAGATGTGCATTGTTCCAAAGTTTACCCCGTTTTTAAAGGATTAGATAAAGTAAAAGGGAATTGGATCGAAATAGAAAACATTGAGGTGACCTTGCGCGTTTCAGGTTTCAAACCATCCCCGTCTAGGTTCATGCTCGATGTTATTCGAGAAACTCGAATAAGGAAGGTCCGTCCTATCAACAACAAACACTTCATGGACTTTGTCAATATTGCCTACATCCGTCATCGCACTACAGACAGAGACGTTGCCATTGGTATGCTTTAGTTTATTCCAGTTATAGAATTAAAAAGTTTAGCCATAATGAAAATTTAACTAAGAGAATATAACATATCTTGCAGATACTATGGGTGTGATCTACCGAATATCGCCGATTGCCGTTGATGCTGAAGACTCTGCTGGAAGCAGTAAATTTTTTTATATCAGGGATGTAAGGGTAAAGAACCTCAGGTGTGTTACAGCAGCTTATGCCTTCGAGAAGGGCTTTGGAAAGTGCATCAGTGAAAACGTTAGTGTGGTTCTGAAGTTCAGGAGGATTCATCGATACGGATGTAAGTAATTTACTATATCTGGTCGACCTCGTATTGTTTATAAATGTATCCACTGAAACCGATTATTTTGAACATGAACAGCTGGGATGATGACTGCTGGGTTGAGAGCGAGGAAGAGTTATGTAACGTGTTGTTTAACCCTGATATCGATGAAGTTTAAGCCTTGAAGGATGAGCTTGACCCTGATGACGAATATGTTGCCAAACACAGGCTTATTCGTGGAATATAGATATGAACTAGGTGATAAAATAGTTACTTCTGCTTTTATGTTCCTTTGCTTGGTTGTTAATATTTTTATTGAAGTTCTTATCTATATCTATGTTGTTCATTTTTTGGGTTAAACTTCATCAGTTTCATGGTTATGAACTTTGCTCGTATTCTCAGTTTAATATCAGTTTTATCAACATATGCAAGAAATCTTACGAGTCTACTTCGTATCAAAGTCGTATACTCTGTAAATGAACATTTGAAAGAAATATTGCGAGTAGACTTCGTAATCTTAGAAAGGGACGTATAAAATGAACATATGAACGAAGTCGTTGACTAAATTTTATAAGTAAATAGAGGATCTTACTTTCACTATACATACATGTGATGGTTCAATGAACATGGAAGTCTACTGGAGAAGTCTAATCGCGAAGTCTACTATATTAAGTTGATTGTTATGGAAGTATATCGGAGAAGTTACTCGTACTGTACATGACAGGAATTGAATTGATTGATTTGACGTGAATAGACGGGAATTTTGGCCGATAGGTGGGAGAAATTATTATTAGAATTTATAGGCGGAAACAGGTGTAATGAACCGTTTATTTATTTAACAGGGATTTTATAGTAAACCGAACATTATTAGACGGAAATATGTGAGATTATGACGGTTGAAAGTCTACCGGTGAAGTCTGCCATTGAAGTATATGAGTATAAGCTGAATTAATGTATTAGATGTGGACAGACAGAACTGTTTGTGAGGAAGTGTAAAAGAGAAGCCATATTTCATAGGCGAAAATTAGGTCCGATAGGCGGGAAATATTATTATTAGAATTTATAGGCGGGAATAGGTTATAATAGGTATAAATAACCGATTTTATATTTAACCAGCATTTGTATAGTTAACCGGGAATGGTATTACTTAACCGAAATTATAATAGTTCTATAGTAAAATCCAACTTCTTACCCGGTATAATTTTTTCGGTGTTTCTCTGTAAGTTGGAGATATTCTTACTCCTCATCGGTGTTATCTCCGCTCTCTTTATCCTCTTACCTAAACCGGTAATCTATCTCCACATTATGACAATAGACTTCTATTTCCTACTTCTTACTTTGTTTTCTATGTTTCACATTGAACCTATTTGCTTACTTTAGTTATTACTTTATTACAAATATCGCCGAACCCTGTTTTCTTCTACTCCGCTGGTAATCTGTCTTCTTCGTTTTGATACCATTATGTATTGAGTATTCAGACATTTTCTAAATGATGTTTAACTTCACCACAGTTGGTCTTTTTGTCAGGTTTTCTTTAGTTACAGCATACCCGGTGTATTTCGAAGAATCTTTGCCGCCGTTGGTCAACCCGAAGATTCTTTCTCATTTAAACCTTACAAAGGTAAGTGACTTCTTCAGTAGACTTCAATAGTAGGCTTCATTGGACTTAGTAAGTAGACTTGTTAGTTAGCCCTGGAGAGTACATATTAGGTGACTTCATAAGTAGACTTCTTAGGTGGAGTTATCTAATAGACGGTATGTGACTTCGTAAGTAGACTTCGTTGGCAGACTTGGACAATACACTGTAGGTGACTTCGTGCTTAGACTTCTTAGTTAGACTTCGTTATGAACATCCCCACTGCTCAAACCAATTCATCTTTTGCAGAATGGAGGTGGAATTCCCGCGGAGGTTGTACACGAAGGGTGACAAGCCCAGACCGAATGGCAAGAGATTGTTTGCTGCACTGTTCACAGCATTGCAAGGGAACAAATGGCAAGAGATTCGTAACTCCAGTTTGGGGGTCTACTTACAGTTCAACCGGATAAATTTTGGATAGGCTTCAAGACTGGTTCACTATATGCTCGGTTTTCAGCTTGTCTATAACAAGAAGTACAAGATATGGAGTCTTGTTGGCTCTAACCCATTGAGGTTTTCATTAAATGAGTTCGAATCTATCACGGGACTAAACTGTGAGCATGTCGAGTCTTTCGAGCTGCCAGAGGTGGAAGTTACAAAGGAGATTGAAGACTTATGGGAGAAGCTTGGAGTGAGTATAGACAGTGGTCCGAGTATTGAGCAACTCACTGAAGCATGTAAGTCGGCTGACACTAGGAAAAGGAAGATCGGATTAGGTTGGGTTATTTAGCCATATACGCTGGGTTCATAGAAGCAAGGAAACCCTCAACACCCACCTGGGTACAGCTGGCTAGGCTAGTCATGGATTTAGATGCATTTCTGAACTATTCATGGGGAAGAGTTGCTTTCAAGAACATCATAGAGTCTACGAAAGAGAAAGACTTAACCAAGACGTACACCATAGATGGATTTGTAGAAGTTATACAATGTTGGGTGTACGAATCTATGCCGGATTTTTCCATCACATTTGCGGAACCTTTTCCTAATCAGCCAACTCCACCGTTCATTACTTACCGCCGGTCGAGAGGAAGGAAAAAAGTGAAAGAGGGTTTCCTAAGATAGGTAAGTTCATATTAAACATAAGATTTGTGTGTCAGCAGTTATAGTTTAGCCATGACTCATTAGGTGTGTAACTACTGTAGTTTCTATGTCATGCAGACACATTTTAATCACTTCACGCGTGTTGGTGATCGGGTAAACCCTGTTTGGGACGATGATGAACCTGATTATAAAATTGATAATATCATGAAAGCACTTTTGGGAGAAATGGTCCATAGAGGTGGCATAAACGTCTATGAGAGGCGGAAGGGATTAAAGTCTCCAAAAATGTCAATGTACAGGTGAAGGAGGAGAAGAAAAGGCCCTTGAAAGTTGACGAAGAAGTAGAGGAAGAAGGTGGGAAGAGGCAATGTCCACGACCTTTGAATCCTGCTACTGAAGTGAACTATAACACCGTGGATAAAGTTAGACGAGAGATCGAGATGTGGGGAATGGCTCTACTTTCGGAGATGAAGGCATGGTTCAGTTCTTGCAAAGCCAAGTACAACAGAATAAACGAGAATGTTGAAGGTCACTCGCAGGATATTAAGGGTTTGAAGGATGCAGTGACAGCAGCGGAAGTTAAGTCTAATGAAGAAGCTGCCTCTCAAAATGCGGATATGGTTAGTTCCGATCCCTTGAACATAGGTAGTAATCCGCCTCACAAACACAATACTAGGGCAAAGTCAAAGAGAAAGTAGAATTTACAACTGTGAATTGTTTCTTTATTGACAATGATTATACACTTGTTTGAGTTATTCAACAATTGGTTTGTGTGAGGATCTCAAACATATATGTGTCAATTATTGTGTTGAATGGTCATCTATAATGTGGATATTTTTAATACGAACTTTGCAGAAAAAACCGGGCAAACTGAGAGTGTCAAAAATCCTTCAACACCAAACGATCCTAGATATCAAAAAGACCATTCTCCTCAAAATGATCCTTCAACTACAAATCTTCCTTCCACTCCAAATGTTTCTTCAACTCCCAAAGCTTCATCACTAGGCAAAGCAAAGAACAAGAAAAAAAACATTAGCTGATTTCGCTGCTCAAGCAAAGAAACAATAAATAAAATTAGAAGCTGCTAAGCTTGCGGTACACACGAAGACTGATAGGGTTAGGAGGTTGGTTGCAAGCCAGCTTAGTCCTTACTTAAGAAATAGCACAGCAGAGGTTATCCTCAAAATCCCTCAAAAAGTGAAGAGTGGATACAATCCATTCGCAACAGCTGATAAAGAGAAGAAGAAGACTTTAATGAAATTCCTTAAAACTGATCCGTATGTCAACTAACATAATGCTCTTTTATATTGGGTTTCAAACCTACTGTCTGTTCATGTATTACATTTTTCCCACGCAGGACCTTTTACAAGAAGGATTCAAAGGATAAATCTCATATTTGTCTATGGTGGTGGGTTCTACGGACAAGAAGTGAATGGCTACAAGATTTGGTAAGGACATAATTAAACTTCTTCCATCTATTTTTTTAATCAGATTTTAGGTTTAGAGTTCTAACTAGCCTTATCACACACTCGTTCTGCAGCACATGGATGCTATTCTTAACCTAATTAGACTTCGATATACACAGCATCCAAAATGGTTTAGATCTGGCAGAATTTGTTTTCTGGATGCAATGTTTACTTATTTGGACTTCAAAGGACTCTGAGTTTGTTCGTTCTGAACCTAATCCAAATGGTTCAGGAAAGTTGTTGTCGGCCATGCTTTTGATTACTACACCGAGGAATATCCACCTTACGTGAAGACCAACAAGATGGGGGGGGGGCGTTGAATTGGATGATGTCTACGCCTCTTTAAACATCAACAACTGTCATTGGGTTGCTCTCTGGATATCTATACCAAAAAGACACATTGCGTTTGGGACAACATTCCATCGAGTTCGGATGAAACAGCAATTGCAGCTGCTCTGGAGCCTATTACTGTGATGTTTCTTTTTTTTTTTTTTGGGAGGCAGCTAATGTTGACGTCAAGGACAATTACCCATTGTAGAAGTTCACACATGAGCGAATCTAGAAGGAAGTGCCTCAGAACAAAAAACCTGGCGATTGTGGAGTGTATACTTTGAAATACATAGAATGTCACACGATTAGAATGCTATTTCTTTCTAATTTGTGTGACGCAAACATTCTACCTATAAGGGATAAGTTTGCGACTGACACGAGACAAGCTGTCGTGGACATATATGAGCCGAAATGATATGTGGACATATCTAACTTATTTTGGTTTAAGAGAGATGATGTATTTTGTAAGTAAGAAGATGATGTTAATAACTTTAAATGTAAATAAAAGTTCGGGTAACCTTATGTTTTAGTACAGCCTTGAAATGATCATCAACGTACAGTACATTAAGTATTAGAAAAGATAATAATTTAACAACCAAATGTAGATTTCCAACAAGAAATAAACCAATAGACTTCTATTCGCCGTATCCAGTGACCTGATTATACCTGAGTGAAAAATAATAAATGGCCAAAACGTAGATTTTCAACACGAAGTTAACTAGTAGACGTCTACTCGTTGTCTCGGGCGACCTGATTACAAATGAGTGAAAATCGTAAGTGACACAAACTGATAAGAAGTAAAAAATTATGTAATAATGAATATTATATTACTTATACATTGAGGTCGAGTATATCCAGGTTGCCTGCATTTTGAATAACAATATTTCTTGTGCGACTTTCTCGGTCTTGTCACTCTCTTCGTTGACATTTCTATCCATGATTGTCATCTATACTTCTTTTGCCTACCAGGACGACGCTTTACAACAGGAAGTAAACATTTTATATATGGTCCAATTGGATCGTCATGGAAATTGGACAAAATGTTCGACGCGTATAACGCATACAAATAATCATTTCCATAGCAAGGGTGGACAAGGTTAGACATATGCCATCCACTTGATTTGGCAGCTTTAATTGCATATGAGTAAGGTATCTTCTCAACATCAAACACACCACATGAATAAGATTTTCCTTCCAAATCAACAATATAATCACGTTGACATCCCTTCACGAAAAAACGCCATCCATCTGTGCGTTCAACCGTCTTCTTATCTGCGTAATGCTTCCTTAGGGCCAATAAGTACTCAACTCCTCGGGTATGAATTGTTGTGAGACTCAGTGCATCTTCTCGCCTTTTCCAATACCACTTCCCTAACTTGTTCTTAATAAACTCAACAAGAAATGAGATGGGCTAACCTCGGGCTTTCTTTAGTTCGCCGTTGATAGATCCCGTATTGTTGCTCGTTTTGTGTTGTTGTATCTATCACCTAGACAGTAAACTCGAGACCATAAAGCTAGATCAGCCTCTTCCAAGTAGGCTGTAAGGACAGGATTTACACTAATCAGTGCGTTCATGTATATATCTGTTGAAATCATCAAGCGTATACGCATAGGCTGCCCCTTTCACCAAGTACATCAGATGCTTCCCATTAAAATCTGTAACTATGTTTTGTTGTAGATGGTAATAACAAACCCCTCGTGTTACCCATGAGATTACATTGCGACATGCTTTAGCTATTGAACCGTGCATGTTCGAAACTATGACCAAAGCATATTCATCTGAGAACACAACCTTAATTTGGTGAAAAACCACTCCTATGTAGCATCACACTCTGAGTCGACAATTCCAAAAACCAATGGAAATATCTGAAAGTTACCATCTTGTGCGGCTGTTACTAGCATAACACCTTCATACTTGCTCATATACCTAAAACCAGATATTGAAGCTTCTAAAGCTATGAAGAGATACTTAAACCTATGCTCCTCATCAACAAGAAGGTCAATGACACTTCCTGGGTTTGACTGCTCTATTTTCCGAAGATAAAAAGGCAAATTCGCATATCCAGATTCAGCGCTTTCCCTCACATATTGTTGGAGTATCCTAAAACCCTGTACAAAGTTGTGTAATCCATGGTCATACCGAACATGGTCCTCATTGAATCTTCGATATGCTGTGGGACAACACCATCCAATATTCCAACCCGGTCTATAAAAAAGTTTCCAATATATTTTGGAGTACAGCACCGACAGTGAGCTACTCGGTCCGGCATAGTACATGTATGAATATTCAAAAATTTGGTGATCCACAAAGTGTTTGGTTCATTCTTCACAGCTGCGACGACCCTCCATGTGCATCCTTTCACACTACATGTTGCCACAAACGAGACCTTGTAGACTTCTTCATTCTGAAAGAGAATTTTAACTTCACCGCGGTCAAACGCACCTCAGAGATTACAGTATCCTTGCATGGGAAACACTGTCCTAGCCACAATTGGTCGGTCCAAGGATTATTGAACTTTCCCTGATACCACCAACAAACGGTTTCCTTTCTTCAGCATCAATATACATATCATCTCCATCTTCATCTTTAACTTTTCCGTACTCACACTACAAAAAATGGATATTATTACTATTTTTCTGTCACAATATTTCAATATTTTGTCACAATAAAATTTTTGTGACCAAACTGATACGAATATTAAAATGTCACAATAAAGTGGTTACAAACCTATTTCGGTCACAAAAACGTCACAGTATTTTGTGACGATCAAATATAATAACAATTCGTCACAACTTGTAACACAATTTAAACGTCACCAAAATGACACAATTCGTGACGAATACTAGTTACAAATAAGTCACAGATTGTAACGAAAAGATGTCACATATCTGTCACATTTTATTACCACATTTTAGTCACTAATAAATAACAAAATTGCGATGGAAAAATGATATAAATATGTAACAATTAGTCACAACCAATAGTCACAGATAAGTAACAGTTTATAACAAAAAAAATGTCACATATCTGTCACATATTATTACTATATTTTACTAACTAATATGTTAAAAAATTGCAACAAAAAACCAAAACACATATGTTACAATTAGTGACTAAATTAAAATCACAAAATAGTCACAATATAGTTTTAACAGTGACATTTTTTGCTTACAAATTCCGTAACAATTTGCTACAAAATTAATAATGCAATTTTTAATATTTGAATATCAAACTATTACCAAATTTTAAAAATTTAAAATAAACATATAATTAAAAAACTAAAAATTAAAAATAAAAACAAAATGATAATAAAAAAATAAATAATAATTAAACATTCTTAAGATAAAAACAAATATCCAAATAAAAAAAATCATCCAAATAAACGAAACATACATACATAATAAGTCTTAACAAAATAAAAACTTACTTAAAAAAAATTTAAAGATAAAAATAAAATAGATACTTAGGGTGAATTGGTGTAAGTTGGTTTTGGTTGTAAACTTGGAAGTTAGACCATTTGACTTCCTAAAGCCTCAACAATCTTCTCCATTGCTTCAAGTCTTTTCTGGAAATCCAGATTTTCTTCACGACTCTGTTTCAGCTCTGTCTCCATCTCCTGAAGCTTTTGTGTTAACATTTCTGGTTCTTCAATAGGTACTGCACTTGAAGAAGCACCAACATCTAGTAAAACTTTACTACCCAATGCTCCAAGTCCAAATACATTGCCTTGTTTAGATATTGCAGTAGCAGCCTAAAAATAAAACAACATATTTGAACCAATTGGTTAATATGGTAAACTCTTTTCAATAGTAATGTATAGCATATAGATCATATAGATACAAAGTAAAAATAAACTTCACTACTAATGTAAATACAGAGGGAACTACCGAATAGAGGAACTAACAAAAAAAGGGAACTAAAAAAAGTAACACACATACACCAAACCTAACCAAACACATATACACCAAACCTAACCGAACACACATACACCAAACGTAACCAAACAAATACACCAAACCTAACCGAACACACATACACCTAACCAAACACACATACACCAAACCTAACCAATCTAAAAGCGCAAATACGAACCTAATTTAACATTTTCCTAACTAAAATAGTATATTAATTATAACTTACACATAATATTAAAAATTTACCTTCACATAAAGTTCATTTTTTTCACGTTGGTCAAGAGTTTCAGCTGTCACATTCTCTTCACTAGCAGCTTCAAGCTGTCCCAAGCGTTCCTGCACATGCTATTCATAAGCTTCTGAAACAAGTTTTGCTTGTTGATCCACATAAGTTCCATCAGGCTTCTGGTGTATTTTCTTCATCACAGCAATGAAAGAAAAATCCTCATTTTTTTGCTTCCTGCAAATGAAAAATTACATTAAATTAAAAAAGCGAAAATTTATAATGATCAAATAGTAAAATTAAGAACTATAAATAAAACTAATATACTTATTACCATAATATCTTGAACTCTAGC
>OVBI01003644.1:0-11261 GCA_900406495.1 Sisymbrium altissimum | reverse complement strand
TATATATATATATTCTCATTTACTTTTGTCAACATATATATTATACATATGAAAATTCAGGGATATTAAAATGGACAGTGGCCTGACCAAGTTCGGTACAATGTTGCTAACAAACATATGCAGAAGGAATTGTTTCTCTCCATACTCATATACCTAACATGTACGTACGTCCACATTTCACATGTCATTTCAAATCTATTAACCAGCCAAAGATATCTGTTATCGTATGAAAATATCTAACTTCTTCAGTTATTTATACTTATTCAGTTAGATTACACAAATTTTTGATTTTATGGAAGTCTAAACATCAGAAATCACAAGCCATTATTATCATAAATGATCATTAGTTTTAACGGTTCTTTAATAAATCAAATAAAAACTAATCCTTTTTCATCATGGCAAGTTAGCAACCAACAAGGATTAGATTTGTGGGCCTTTTCTGGCTCCCTTTTTTAATTCGAAGTTATTTTTTATCTTTTCTAATCATGTTATATAATATTTGAAAATCTATCTTTTAAAGCCAAAATATTAAAATATGTAAGTCATATTATTTTTTTATTGAAAGCATGCATGGAAAGGCATATTCCTGACGGAAGTGGTTCTTAATTTCTTATCATGGTACAATATCATATGAGTCTCGAGTTAAAAACTTTTACTTCTTAATAATTACAGTAATATAATATGAAATAGTGCTTTATGATAACAGCAGTTGGAAGCTAAACTACCACAATTTCCATATATTGAAAATCAAGAAAAGCTAAAGGAGTGGTCTGAAAAGAATCAAAGTTTAACCTTTTTCCATTCCCTTCCCAAGATTTATTTCATTAAATATGTCTGAATAATTAAGTAAATGCGAGAACCAATAGTTGTATTTCTATATATATTAACTTTATCACAAGAGAGAACCTTCCATAAATGTTAAGAAACAATCAATCTCATTCATCCATCAAGAAATTAATACACATATAGTTTGTTGCAAATTCATTTCACAATGCAGTTAACCATACTGTCTTAAAGTGGAAATTGATTTGAAATTATATACTGTATGTTTGTTTCAACAACATAATCAAAATACATTAGTTTGACCAAAACAGAAAAAAAATCAAACTTCACAAAACATAATATAAAAACAACAATAATCTTCATCTTTCACTTAAGAACCCTAATCATTTCTAAAACATTCTCAAACCCCAAAAGCATCCAATTATTATAAATCTTCCACCACACTTCCAATCTATAAATTTCTTAAGTATTCTTAAATTCTCAAAGAAACACAAACCCTTGACATTAAGAAAGTACAAAAAATAAAATAATATATATAGATATATATTTTGAGACTTTCATCCGTATATGTATATATGTAACACACAAAGCACAACCAACTCTTAGCTAGCTCTAGTTTTTCTGGTCTAATTCCCAGTTGAAGGAGGTGAATTGCAGTCGCAAACAACCTCAGTTTCGATTTCTCTCCGGTGGAAACTGCGGTGGCAGCCACAGGCGGCGCACGTTAGAGCTGCCACAGTACCTTCCTCTCCGTTGCTTGCCATGAACTCACGGCAGCCGTCAACGGCGTATCCTCCAACCGCCGCCGCATGGTTCTTCTGACACTCGCCGTATCTCACACCTCTCACCGTCAGAGACGAAGCCGTCGACGAGCTTCTAGAAGGTTCTTCCGGCGAGGCTCTCCTCAACACCACTTGACGCTTCCTCATGCTTCTTCTTCTTCTTCTTTTTCTTCTTCCCGACTCTTTTGTGAAATCGAAACTTGTTATAAAGTATAAATTGGATTTATATCTGAGAATGAAATTTTTTTTTACTACTTTTAATTTCTACGGTGGGAGATAGAAAGAGGGTGAAAGATCGAGACAATTACAAGAGGACCTCAGTTGTTAACCCTAACCCTAGATGAGATATTTATAGCATTCCTGATAGCAATCGACAACCAACCGTAGATATTTTTATATGCATGTGTATATGTGTGGGTACATGTACATGTCGATGGTATATATACATATATACAGATGCATCATCACAGCCATTAAAACCTACCTAGCTAATTTACCAAAAATTTTAAATTATTTAGATGGATATACGTATGTATGTATGTTTTTCCTTTTTTTTTTTTTTGAAATTTAAGTTTCTTTTGGCGTCCACGATTATGCGGTCACATGTGTATGAATGTTATGCAATCATAAGTACATGTTTTTTTTTTCTTGTTACGAAGCTAAATGTGGTGGAAGTTTCCTTGGCCGCTCAATCACTAAGTTGCTTAACCAGGTATAAAAGCTTGAGTAAGTTATGCTAGCGGAATCAGAATTTAAACTTCGCTAGGCTTAGAAAAGATATTCATTTTCCATAAACCTGTTTTGCTTCTCGTTGTATATGAACAAAACGTCCGTAACTCCGAGATACCCAAAAAAAAAGAGAAAAAAAATTTGCAATTTTAAGCCACTAGTGATGGAGCCACACCACTTTGTGAGTTAGGCACCCGTCTTTAGTTGATAGTATCGTCGTTTTAGATGATATTCTTACCCTTGCACATAGTAAAGTATATGGATCTTCCAAAACTGCTGCTATATGCAACTTTTCAGAAAAAATATTTCTGATCTTCCAAGAAGTATATATTGCGCGCTAACTATAATCATTTTATGGTTTTCACTAACTAATTAGTAATCATAACCAAAGCAATAAAATAATGTAATATATAAAGAAGTGGGTGCAGAATTACAACTTGTAACAATAAAATATATATCATGAAAGCTATATTAAATTATGTTTGCAAGTGTGTGGATACAACTTTTGTTCAATTTAGCTAGAAGAACCCTAAAATGATGAGAAAGCTTTTCTTTAAGACCAAACAAAGTGATTGGTTTTAAAAGGAAGGAAACAGCTAAGCTTGTCTTTTTAAGACCTAATATGTACTGTGGTGGCCCCTTAACCCTCACCCCCTTTAATCCTCTGTTTTTTCTTCCTCTATTCTATTCTAATTCATTTTATTTATCATAAGTGCACGTATGATTAGAAAATCATTTATACGTATCATAAAGAATCTGACTTAGTATCGTGTTCGAGTATAGTACGTACTATGCATAGACAAAAAGAACTGTTTATGTCGGATACGTGATATTGTGACCCACTTGGTTTCTACCCGATAAAATGTACGGACTTGAAATCAAGAATTCAAATTTTGTTGTAATCTAAGTAACAATCAATATGTTTAGATCGTGTGATGAGAGTGCATGAACAAAAATAGAAATGTGTGTGTAAATGTATATACATTTGAACCTAAAAACGTGGGACTGATAAGTTGGGCTACCAAACCTATTGTGTACATCATGAGGACAACGCAATCCTTCATGATCTTTTGCTACTTTGCAATTACGTCTTGATATTTTCAATCACACGTGTATACATTCATTCGTATTTCGGTTAGACATCAAATGGACTTATTCATGTTTTCCATCAATCTCGGATGTATAAGAACTATTTTACTATTTTCTCCTTCGAGATTAGATATAAATATATCAACCTTAATTTGAATTCGACGTTATCTTGAGATATTATCTGAAAAGCATCAAGTTGAGATGACATATCGTGCATCAAAAGTAAATAAGATACATATGTACGTGCAAATAAGATTTTGAGTTGAAAATTTCCAATAGTACTGATCATAGTTCCGTTGTTTCAACTTTCATCTTACTATGTGGTGGGATGATTGATTTCTAGTAGACGCACTCAATACATTGTTCACTTCACATCTGCAAGCTTTGCGATTCATTAAATGTACACGATCACGAGAAAACTTTTCCCATTAAAAATTCATTCAGTAAAATTTCTATATTATATTAAGACATATATACTGTATGCAGGGATGTATATAATTAAATGTATAAAGTACATGCAGATAATGTACAACCAATTTTCTTTTGATTTGATAAGATTGTTTCTGTCTAACTACAATTAGGAGTCGTACCAAACATATATGCGCCAGAAGTTAATTAGTAATATAATTATTGCTAGGCCAACAAAATCTGTTTGGTAGTTTTATTTAATAATTCATACATGAATAACTAAAAGTTCATGGAAAATGTATGGTTCCTTTTTACTATTTTTGGTGTGGGTTAAGATTTAATCAATATACAAATTTTCTTATAGTCGGACCACCTCTCTGATAAAAAGAAATAAGAAATTAATAATCAATGTTAAAGAGCATATCCATAGAGGTCAGAGAAAATAGCTAAAATCTTCAGTCGAAGGTTCAAATGTATTGTAATAAAGTGGAATTTTCCTAGTTTATGATCAAATCAAAGTCAAAGTCAAATTACATTTTATAAACTGTCAATTTTTTTTTCGATTTTTAATTGTTGAAAGAAAAGAAGATATTTTGGATGTTAAAGGATATGAAGATGTAAGACTATATAAAGATGTCGGAAGCTTAACATTGAAGAACTTGCTACCGATTGATTAATTTTATATTTGGATACAAGACAAAATAACATATTTTTTTTTTATTGGGAAGCAGTTTAAAATCATTCCAACAGTGTAACTAAATGTTATGCAGTTTTTATGAAGATATATTTGTCTAACGAACAACAAAAATTTATTTAAAAAGAATGGACATGCAAGCAACTATTCGCTCGAGCCACTTCTTTTGCGCGGTTGATCCAAGCCTTTTTCTAGACGACATTATGGACCCAAAAGCAAGTGTTGGAACGAGCTGCCTACGCGCTCAAATTACCTGACCCGGATGAAGAAAAAGCAATTTTGGGTTTTCTATTGTTCTGTCACAAAATCTTTTAAAATTCACCCAACCTAACCAGTAATATATTTACACCTTATTTTAGCAGTTGTGCTTTATTTATATTAGAAAAGTTCAATCTCTTTTAGGTGTATACTTAAGCGAAAATCTTTAAACTGTTTTAACAAATTTATAGATTTTTTTTTAATCTTATTATTTATTTTATTAAATTTGCTTACAAAATTTCTCATATTTATTTCTATTTTTGCATTTATGTGTGAGTAGATATTTAGACTTTATGGTTTCAAAGAAATTTTATGAATTGCTAATTTATGATTTGCTAAATAAGGAATTATGGATTGGTTTGTTCATCTATTATTGATTTATTGTTGAAACATTGAATATGTTCTTTTGGTTTGATAAATTCATTTATATTTTACTATAGTGAATATATATATATATATATATATATATATATGTAGCTATAGATGATAGATTAAGAATAATATAGAAATGATATATAGTGTAATTTTTATATTAAGCTAAAGTTTTTTAATTTGGATTTTGAGAAATTCTTTGTCGGTGACACGTCATCATGAAGGTAATATAATAAACACATGAAGCAAATGTTGTTTAAAAAAAAATGCTGTGTTTTAATATATATTTATATATTTGGATGAGTTGTTGACATTTTCTTCTTTGATTTCATTAATAAAAGTATATTTTTTTTATATGTTATGATCTTTAAAAACCTATACACGGATCTCGTAGAATCATTGAATATTCATTTATGGATCAAGTGAATAAAAACCAAACTGAGGCCAGGTTACCCACACCAAAAAGATTCCACATTTTACTTATACTTTTCTAAAAAATATACTTATACTTTTCTAAAACAGATATTAGTATTTGATAAAACTATTAAGCATTTCATATCAATATGATAATAGTCGCCATTGTAAACAAATTATTATTTCATTTGTTTAGTTTATTAATAGAGAGCTAGACAAAACTGGACAAAAATTAAAGAAAATACAAAATTTACTAAGTCAAACCAAGCATATTTCAATTTTAATTTGAGGACCACTAAAACCAAATCGAAGCTAACTAAATCTGAATTGTTTATATCTACTAACTATATAAAATCGAAATGATTAAATTTCTATAAGGCATATATATANTATATATATATATATATATATATATATATATATATATATATATAAAGTAAGATTACAATTTGTTAATGACAAAGACAAAAGTGTGGTTAGTGGAGTAATGATTGTTATGATTTATGATAAGGAGGGAGATTTAATAATAAAATAAAGCAAAGAGATCGTTTGTGTTTCACAACAACCCAACTCTCATTCCCCAGCTTCCATTAGTGATGTATAATCTTTGACTACTCAACGGTCAATCTTCTGTGTTTAATTAGGATAAGGAATCTTAGGTTTCACAATCATGTAAATATAAGAAGAGCGAGTTAGAAAATTGAATAATCTAATTAATGGATGTAGAAGTGTAATTTAAAAAAAAAATATATCTCATATAAGGTTTATCCTAATATTTATATGAGAGGTAAGGGTGTTTTTTTACCGACAACAGTTAGCACCAATTGACCGCATTGTTTGTAAATGATATAAAAGTAAAATGAATAAGTTTGGTATTACATTCTGTATATTGGCATTGGACATAATTTTTTTTTATCTTGGCCTCATCCTGTATATTGTTTTATTTTCAGTTTTGAAATTTTATTCTATTTATGGGAATATATATTGTTGAAAAACAGAAATTTTAATTCTCATTTAAGAACTTAACAAATTGAGACATCTACAAAAAAATATAACAAAATAAAAATTATGTTCAGCTTCGACATAAATTATAATACCAAATTTAGTTATATTATTTTTAATTTAAATATGTTTTATACTAAAATGCATCTCTATAAATATAGGTTTTGATTTTCGTTTGGAAACTAAGCCATAGAAAAATAGAAATGATCAAAATAAGATTTAAAACAAATTATATGCTAACTGTATAATATCATATACATTTGAATATAGACCATATTAACAATAAATATAAATATAATGAAAAATATTTATAATTTTTGAAATATAATAATATGTTACAGAACTAATTATTTATCTATATGTAAAATTACAATTTTTCAAAAAAAGATAAAAAATTCCAATAATTATATAGTTTTATTGAATAGATTAATTTTCATTTTAAATTTTTTGATTATTAAGTAACATTCCACATAATCATGTTTATTTTTAATTTTTACTTTTCATTTAGATTATATGTTATTATAAACAGTCGGATGGATAAATTACATTTTGAATTTTACAATTGTCATTTTTTAAATTAAAAATTATATTTCATTTCTGCTTCATTCCATTTTTTCATTTCTTATATATTAAAAAATATTTATTTAGGTTTCTATATTCTGAACTTGTTTTCATTCTTACAAAACCTCATCTCAAATCATGTTTACCTAAATAAAGCCAATATTTAAAAAAACTTATCAATATTAAAATGTAAATTGATTAAAAACCTAAGTTGTACAAAAACAAACTGAAGTAAAAAAAATTGAAATGTGATTTGTTTTTTTTAGTATGATAACATTTTAAAAACACATATATATTGTAAATAATTAATAAAAAAACTATCTAATTCATATTAAAAATGAATGATTTAATCAATACAACTGAGTATATAAATATTAATAGTTTAATACCTCCAATGAAAATAAATGGATCATTACGTACATGATGAATCAAACAGATCATTTAGTCTCATCATATATTTTTAGTTATTTATTCATTATATTTCTAAAGAAAAATAAAAAAGTAAATTTCTATTTTTTTTTCAAGATAATAATAAGTGTCTCCATCAATTTTAAACTTATATTTTTAGAAAAAGTTGTTTTCAATTTGCTTTTTCGAATTTTGAATTAATTTATTATATTTTTTCGTAATGTTTCTAAAATAGAGAATAAACCGCAAACAAATTTTTTATGTAATCGATCTCGTTAGTAATTGTCTAATTGATGGGTAAAACCTTATTTCATATTCTGTTGAAATTTATAAAGTTACATGCACGCTACTCTTAAAATATCAAGAAGACATTTCTAAAACCAATTAAAATGGCACATAATAAGGTGGAACCTTACTTCATATTTTTTCTATTAAGAACCTAACTAGTTTAAGCATAGCAGGTGTGGGTGTCGATACAGAAGTTTGTGGAAGTGGAAAAATGAATGGTTGTACTTATAAGTAATATTAACAAATTCAAACAATTATAGTATAAGTATAACGATTGAAAATGAATATGTTTACGAAATATATAATAATCGTTGATTAGCAAATACAGTATTGATTAAACAATAATTAAGAATATAAATACCTTATATAGTTATAAAAAAATTAACAGTTACACTATTACAATAATATATAAAATTATAAATTTAGTATAATTAGTAATGAAAATCATGTATACAAGATTTACAATTTTATAAATTTTCTGTAATTTGAATAAAATTATGATTTTGCTGAAAATTTTTTTTATATATAAAAATTATAGTTTGTGTGATTTAAATATATTAGTGACCTAGTTTGCCAATGATAGTGAAAAAAACAATTAACTCGTAATTCTAGTATGGAATGTTACATTTGCCATATACCTCGAAGATACTTTTCTTGTTTTCAACCAAACGTTTTTGTTTTCCTCCAAAACATCTCACGATTTTATGTTTTCATCATAGATTAAACTCTTATTAAATACGATTACCTCATGTATTTTAATTTATATTCTGATAGAATTATTATTATTCGATTTCCCATTTATTATTTCAAAGAATCCATTATATATATGCATGATGCATGAGGGTGACGATCTACGTACATACTTAAAAATGTAATGATTAATTGTTGAAGGTGAGCATATATGAGGAGATCGATGTGGGGTAAGTCAATTAATTTGTATGTATATATATATATGTATGTATGTATATAGGGCCATACATAGGATATCAACTCGAGTTATCTTTCATCGCTCATGCGGTTAGGCTTGTATACTATAGGCCTTTTTATGAGATTGATCTGACGGATCATGCCTGTGAACATGTGGGATGTATATGGTATGTCTTAAGCATGGTTGAGAAAGTGTTATGGGGTGACCAGCCATGCCCTTGTGCATCTTTGTGAAAATGAGAACTGGGTCACGTTTAGGCGTGATCGATACGTGAAAGGACACTAAAGTCTTCTAACCTTTTAAAATTAAGAATTAACGGCAAATCACATGATGCAGCATGTTCTCTAGCTAAACCTTCACCTAAGTATTTTTCGAGAACTTATTGATTTGAGCGTCGGGATATCTTCAGAAGGCATCATCTAGTGTCCCGAGCCATCATGAATGGTTTCTCCGTGGTGTATGAACAATAATTGTTATCATATCTGTTAGTATAGTGGATCTAATGGCATAATTGTAAGCATTTTACTTATTAAATATAATACACTTTTTCTGAAATATTTCATATATATTGACAAGTCCGCCAATTTTTTGTTTTCTTCTTCATTAATTTTTTTTATAGTTATCTATTTAAAATTTGAAGTAATATGTAGAGATTTCCAGTCGGTTTTTAAATAATATTTTTTAGAAGTTTTTAAAATTAATATATCTATATGTATTTATATTAAAAGTAGTCACTCTAGCTGTGAACTAGGACTTCGTGGTTTCATTCACGTTTTTTTAAACTATTAAAGCAATTAGTTTTTTAGTATATGTTCTTGGAATTTAGATTTAAAGTTGATCATGAATAGCCCGAAAAAAAAAAGCTGATCATGATTTATGATAACGAAGGAATAGAAGAAAAAACAAATAAGCTAAACAGAGTCACGAGTCATGGCTACGAAGGGTACGATTAAAATTGGATAAGTTCCAAAACGTAACAAAAAACACTACAAACTTTTGTTTTTTTCAATTTTGTTTTTTTTTTCAATTTGATCATTCAACTTATTAAGGAATCGTCTCATCTGGGGGAAAGAGCGAGAAAGAAAGGCTTCCATTTAAAACGCTGTCAACCTCTTATCCTCCTCTGTATATTGTATACTTAGGGTTTTGGACCACACACGGACCAGTAGTTAGAATACATATCAAGAACGATGTTCATCATAGCAGTACTCATAAATATGGTGATGATGATGAATGTCATATTCTTTTTTTTCCCCATCAAGATACACATATTAAGAACTAAAACTAACCGGTTAGAAAAGAAAAATTAAAATCCGATGTTATGGTGTGGTCATGTTGTAGAGAATTTAGCTTTTGGGTCAAAGTTGGAGTGTCAGTCTTTCCAATGCGATTTCAGTCATAGTAATTAAATATTTGTGAATGACAAATTAAAACACAAAGCTTTCATAAAAAGTACGGTCTCTTTGACTAAAATCATCAAAATCCCAAAAAGGCCAAAACTGACAAATTAAAATGCGTCGTTAGTTAATTCAACACTCATCTGCCTCTGGACTAAAATCATCAAAAACCTACCTCTCCGCTTGGTTTAGATTTTAAAATATTTAATCCGCCTCTTGGTTAACTCTCCTTTCCTACTTCTTGTTATTGTTTCACTTGAGTCTCGTTATTCACTTGTATTTATTTCTGTTTTTAATCTCTATCTCAAAATTGTAGGGAAAGTTATCCGACTAAGGGTAATATTATCTTTATGTCGAGATGAAAAAAGTTATTCTGTTATAAGGAAACTTTCTTCTCGATATTCTCAAGTGTATAAGATGGGAATTAAATAGCTAAAATTTAAAAGGGAAGGATTCTAGGAAAGGGATATTGGAAGAGTAGTTTTAGTAAACTCCTTTTAGAGGTTTTTTCTCTTTTGCTTGATGATTACAAATGCTACACATCTCTCCTATTTATAGTGGTGGTAAGAGAGTCTCTAGATGATTCTTCATCTTCTTCGTACTTCTAGATATCTATATATATATCTATATATATATCTATATATATATATATATATGTATATACATATANGATATTCTATATATATATATATTTATCTTCTTCCCACAATTCTAGATTATTCTTAATTTGCTCATAATTAACATGTGCGTATTTCTTATCTTGAGCTGAGGAAGAAGATATCTGGCTAAGGAGGGAAATATCCAACAAATCTCCCTCTTCCCGACTTAGCTCGATGTCATCACGATGCTTGTGCCTTCACAACAGTCTTCGAATTTCTTGATTGGTAACGCCTTGGTCATAAAGTCTGACCAGNACCTTGTCGAGATGTAGAAGCTTCTTTTCAAGGACTTCTCGGATCCAATGATGCCGTGTATCAATGTGCTTTGAGCGGGAGTGCAAGGTTGGATTCTTTGCTAGGTGAATAGTACTCTGGTTGTCACATAGCAGGATATATTTGTCTTGCTTTACTCCTAACTCAAGCAAGAAGTTCTTCATCCATAACATCTCCTTGCAGGCTTCAGTTGCTGCGATATACTCTGCTTCAGTA
>OVBI01003643.1:0-11262 GCA_900406495.1 Sisymbrium altissimum | reverse complement strand
TTTTTTGTAAAAGATTGTTCAAAAATCCAATATAAAAAAATAAAAATGACACTACATGACTCATTTATAGAGATTCAAATTTAAAAATTTATATTCATTTTAAATTTATTTTTAATTGAATTATATAATATGACTGTAAAAAATAAAATTTATAGATATGTTAATTGATCAAAATTTCTAAAATAAAAATAAGAAAACCATATTTAATTTTATTTTAACTTTTTCATATAGCTACATCTATGTTTTCATTGTTATAAAATATTAATTTTTTATTTGAATAAACAACTCAATTTTAATTTTAATCTTAATTAATCTATATTAAATTTTATAAGAATTTATTGGGGCTTAAAATTATTTTAATTTATTTAATATATATTAACTTTTATAGGAATCTATTTGGGGTTAAAATGATTTTTTGTGACTTATTATAAAATAAAACATGTATGATAAAAATTAAGTTATTTATATATTTTTATGTAAATAATATTTTATGTTATTCATCGATAAAAAATATTTAATTACTTTTATAGTATATTTTTGAATAATTTAGACCACATATAAGAATTTGATGTAATATTATATATAAATAAATCATCATTAAATTATACTCAAATTATACTCAAGTTAAATAAATTCACATATTTAAAAATTTATAATATAAAATATATATTTAAATTTATTTTTGATTAAAATATTTATATTATATTATAAATATTTTAATTCACAAACATAAAACTAAACAACATACTAAATAATTAATATTTTTTATAAAAAGTTGAAATATTAAAAATTAAAATTTCTGATTTAAAATATAATTTTTAATTTAAATATTATAAAATAATTAATAAATATTTCATTCTGCGCATAACGGACATTATTACCTAGTAAAAGAACTAAAAGACTAGCGTATCCTTTGTGCAAAAAACTATGTTGACGATCTCAAGTTTAACTAATAGTTGTTTTTTTTTTTTTTTGACTTTGATCTATGCTGAATAGCCTGAATTGTTCATTCGCAGACTTTGAAATCGACTCGACGAGCTTTAGATGTTTCTAAAATTAATTTTCTTCTTCTTCCAAGGTTCGACAAGTGCTCCTATCAAAGATTCTTCATTTTGTGTTTCTGCAGATTTGGTAAAAGACTGGTGATTTTATCGAGGTTTACTCTCTTTTTTTTTCAATTCTAATTGATTACCAGAGAATGTGTGAGATGCTTTCTTAGAAGCTAGATTCAGTTTAATTCAATGATTTTATGCATTTGTATTTGAGATTCTACATTTTGGGGATTTTTCCGTTGAAAATTATCATGAGTTTAAGTATTAGGTAGTACGATCAGATCTGGACATCTTGGGTCTGATGTATTATTTAACACTAGTGAATTACTAAACGTGCATGCGAGTTCGTCTTCGATCAGATTTTGGAAAGGAGCCAATGGGAAGTTGGAATATTCTCACATTCAATTTGTTGAGTTATGCTATTTTGGTTTCTATACGTGGTTTCACTGATATCTTTTCTACTGAAGTCAGAAAATGAATTCCAGAGTTTCTATGAATATAAAACACCAGCTTCAATCATTTCCCCCTGTTTTTCTCCAAAAGTCATTTGCATCCTAGACGTCTTATGTTAATTTTATCCAAACGTATAATGGTCATATCTATGTCACTGTTGTGACTTTTAGTAATATACACATTTTTTGTCTTTGAAACTGGGCAAACATCCATAAAAATGATTCATTCCAGTATTTTTTTAAGAGATAGATGAAGATAAAGGCTTGGGAAAATCTCTTGTAGACATAACTAGTATTATTTTTCTACTTTGCATCTTTTTTACTGTCTTGGGTTGATTATTTACCATGTTTCAAGGCTGTTGCAATGTTTGGTGCAAAGCCAACGCATGAACTGGAAGGAGACTCAAGGAGAGACTACAGGGTTAGTGTTAGACACTTATAAGAGCTTTTTCAGGAATGCTTAGTGGGTAATCGAGAGAGCTTTTTCATTGCTAATATTCCTAATTAATCATCACTTAAGAATTGTAAATGAAGGAATCTAAATCATCTATTTTCCAAAGTGGAGAACATTTGGCTTATTGGTTTTCTGGAATTGTTTATGTAAAGATTCCAGCTGAGATAAAGCTCAGTTATTTTATATCCTTTAAGAAGTATACTTCAGCAAATCTCAATTGATGTGAAGACCAAACACCGTTTCTCTTACAACAATTGTGAATCAATTTTAGTTGTTAACAGAGAAAGACACTTTCAGGCCGAAAACTAACACTTGTGGCACTTATTAGTTGAGGCACACTTTGGGCCTTGGTTAAGACGAAGAAGCCCTCAACCCAACCAAACTAATATAATCTTATCCTATTCCCGTAACTGTTCAGCAGTTAACTTTCCCATAATTTCTACCCCCTCGATAAAAAACCATAATTCCCCCGACAAACAATTTCTACGGCGACTGTAAAAATCGCGAGATCGACGGTTGACAGTTGAAGTTTTTGTGAAGTAAACAGAGGTCGATTCGACGGCGAAGGGACGCCGTTAACAGGTTCTACTCTTTTCATAAAATAATCGTTTGGTTAATCTTCTAAATGTCTTCGTTTGTAAATCGATTTGAAATGTAATTGATAGGTTTTTGAAATTGATTGTGAGGCGAGGTTTAAAAATGGATGCAGACGCTTCTACTTCCGAGACAATAGGTTTGGCTACTACTAAATGTTCTGTGTTTTCTTCAGATAATTGAATAATGAATGTATGTATTATCGGTGGGACTGATTGTGAGCGATGTTCTGTGTAGGTGAAGATAAAAGGCTACCACAGAGGTTGTTCGCAACTGGGCATTTCCCAAACCGGAGGCTCAACGTGTACTGCAAACTAGACGTTCTCACATTCATCCATGAGAAACTTCGAGACACGCCGGAGTTTCAGATAATCAGAGAGTCGGGTTTTGGGAAGCTATTCGACATACCGTTGAAGGAATGTCCAGTTTCATGCAAGCTTATCCACGCACTACTGACCAGGCAGCTAGTGACCAAGCAACGTTATGTGCTGTGGACAGTCTTCGGTGGACAGCCTTTGAGATTTTCGCTTGAAGAGTTTTGGGCCATAACAGGGTTGCCGTGTGGTGAGTTCGCAGAAGATTACAAGTACGACGAGCAGCCAGTCCACGGTGAGAAAGTGGATCCTTATTGGGCAGAGCTTCTTGGAAAGGAGAGGAATATTACAGTAGCAGACATTGCAGAGATGTTGACGAATGAACCAGACGTGGCAAGTGGGAGAAAACTGCGCCTGGCATTAATCATGATTGTCGATGGAGTTCTTATTGCAACTCACCAGGTCCATCGTGCGATGTTGAAGTATGTCCAAATGGTGAAGGACGTTGACGAGTTCCTACAATTTCCATGGGGAAGGGAGTCATATTTGAAGACAACTGCGTGCATGAAACCAGGTTCAATAACACGCTCAAAGAAGAGGACTGGGAAGTTTGAAGACCCGGTTAGTGTTTTCGTGAAGCAGATGCAACAGGAAAGTTTTAGGTTGCAAGGGTTTCCGATTGTTCTTCAGATGTTAGCTTACCGATCTATTCCGAGGCTCCTCTCTAAGATTCCTGATTGGGCACCTTCTAGGACCCTCCTCGACATTGAGGAGGTTAATTTACCTAAATATCCTATTCTTTCCCACGCGGATGTGCTTGATGTTGAGGATGATCCCTTGGTAAGTCAAACTTTGTATTCTTATTTATGAAGTTTGTTACATTTTGTGGGAATAACCTGATGGCTGTTGGTTTTGTGTAGCTATTGGTAAGACCAAGAATTCTGGTAGAAGATAAACCATATGAGGGATGGGCGGAGTGGGACGATGAAGTGAAAGACAAGAAGGTTGGCTATATGGAAGAACTAATAGATGAGCAATATAAGTTCAGGAAGGATGTATGGCCTGGTGGAGATTCTTCCGAGCCGTTGAGGGTAGTGGTGGAAAAACAATCGAAAATCAACGAAGAAGGTGACCACGAAGAGGCCAACCACGAGGAAACTAACCACGAAGAGACTAACCACGAGGAGGCTAACCACGATGAGGCTAACCACGCGGAGACTAAGCATGGAGATGCTGATGAAGAACAGGCTGTCCACGAAGACACGGAACAGGCGGTTTCTGACCACGGAAAGGATGATCTCCCAGACGCTGAGGACGAAAAGACTGACCATGCTGAAGCTGCCATCGCAGAGAAAGATCTCGGGGAGAATGACCACGAAGTAACTGACCAGGGTGTAGCTGACCATAAAGTAGGGGGACAAGAGAAGGGTGAGAACAAAGTGTCTGAACACGAAGGAGGTGATGACAAGGCAGGAAGGGAGGAAGGAAGGAGTGAGGGCCTGATGTGTGATGATAGAATGACTGACGTGGGAGAGGTGGGTCACCCTGCGATTGACCATGTGATGCAGTCACCGAGCATACAGCAAATGGTTCTCTACTCACCTGTGGTCTGGCAGAAACCTGACCCGATCAATTGGGTAATGCCCGGAAAAAGAAGGTGTGGGATCTGTTGGGGCTTTGGTCAAAGAATCGACTGTAGGACCGCCAGTTGGAAGCCCTAGAGAAGAGGTATTAAACTTAAACATATTCCATCTTCCAATGTGCACATATTAATGGTTTACGTGTTTGTGGTTAAAAGGATGTTGTGTACGTAAGTGACTCCTCCCCAGCAAAACCAAGGGAGAGACATTGGCCCTCGGCTAAGGAAGACGAACTTGCTACGAAGCTTCTCGGTATGCCAACTCTGTCAGCTAAAGAGCTGTTACCAACTGTGGATAAGGACCTCTATGCTTTATTCAAGAGGGTACTTGTAAATACAGCCGATGTGTAAGTTCTCCTAATTTCGTAGAAACACATTCATAATTTTTGGAATTTGAACTAAAAATGAAACTTGACTGCTGTTTGTAGGGAGCACGTTTCACCTTCAGAGTACACCTTCAACAATCAATTCCTGTTAGATCTGGCCAAACCGGAACAATGGATAAGCACTCTGGTGAGACGTTACGTTAGACAAATAAATTGTAAGGCGTGTTTTTGTAACTAATCATGGGATGTTTTTCTTGAGTTACAGCATATGGAGATCCTCGTCTCATTGGTGAATAGAAGGCATAAAGAAATTCTGGAAATAGATCGTGCTGTTTTCGTATCTCCATGGCTGGTCAACCATATCCAAGGCAAATATCGGTCCTTCAGTAAAGCAATCAACAAAGACCTTCACCACTTCGATGATAGGATTGCAGAATTCGTGTTCGCACCAGGGAAGACGTGGATGAAGGACATCCACACTGTTTACGCTCCGATGATCTGGGATGACAGCCACTGGGTAGGGCTAGCTATCAATCTGGAAATGGGGCTTATTGAGATTTTAGATTCGCAGCCATCTCTAAAAGACGCTTGGAAGGTGGCGAAGTTGGTAGAGCCAGTGACACACATGCTCCCATACATCATAAGTAAGCTTTGCGGTTTGAAGAAGCCTCAGTTTCGTGGGCTGGAACCTTTTACATGGATTCGGGTTCAGGGTATTTACGAGAACCTCCGTTCTAGTGATTGTGGTCCTGTGGCCATGAAGTTCATGGAGATTCATTGTAATGGAGACCCAGCACAGTGTATGGCTTCGATGAATGACCATTTAGTAGATGAATTCCGCAAACAGTATGCGTTAGATGTTTACAAAGAGTACGTATTACCTTGCTACTACCCTTGTAATTTTATGTAGTGAAGGATGTTGTGATATGCAGGCTGTCCTTTTGTTGTAAGATAGATGCTGTAATGGGCTGAATTTAGTACTGTATTAGGGTGATGTAATGGAATTGTGGTTTGGTGTAATTTTTTTGGTATGTCAATGTATATGTAGGGTCCGTAGTTAAGGGCCTGTGGATGTATTGGTATGTACAGGTTTCTATCCATTTGGAGTAGGTGTACATTTTCGGTCATCCACTGATTCCCATTAAAACTCAATTTGAGGATTCTAATATTTGTAATTTGAAGTTTTATGAGATAATTATAACTTTGTAATGAAGTTTTTTATGGGGAACAAAATATAAGAATTTAATTGATGATATAATTTTTCAAATTTAGGTGGTTGAAGATTAGTTTTTGAAAAAATAGAAATACAAATTGTTTGAAAATAGTAGATAATAAAAGGAAAGATATATAGATACATATTTGGGAATAAATCGGACTATATCACATACATTTGGTTATGGAAATGTGAGCATCCATTTGAAACCATCCACATTGTCTTATCCATGTGGACGTTGTTGGTGATGAAAAGAATTTTGTTTGTTATTATTGGCTCTATTGTATGATGTGGAGGTAAATATTGCTCTCCAGCGAAAAATTAGTTGATAGAAACAGAGACTCATAGAATAATCTGTGAAATGTAGATAAAAGTATGTTTAGAAGATGGAGACATTTATTCTGAAAAGCTTTTTGTTACTAACTTCACAAAAAAGTTTTGCTATTCATATGTGATTCCATTTTAAACCATCCACTTAGTCGAGTGGGCCATATCATGAAAAATTAACGTGTTTGTTATTGTTGAGCCATATCATGAAAAATTATTTTGGCTGAAAAAGAGACTGTCCATGTTAGATCATCCACTGTCATCTAGCCACAGAGACATTTTTTGCAATGTGAACTTATAAAAAGGAAGAAGAAGGAATACAATTGACCCCCATTGTCTGCTGACGATGTGTACAACCATGCCAAAAATTACCCTGATCGTAGACGGATCTCCACGAAAAAAATGATAGCTAAACGGATCTATCTACGCATTCTTGCTAGTAGTGGTTACAAATATGCGTAAAAGATCCGTTGAGAAACGTCTAGGTAACCGAGACGCGGGTTGCTAAGAAAACTTCTGCGATAACCAAAAAATACCATGAACACCTCTTTTTATATAGGGTTCTTACAGCTAGTCCTATTGTGACCGAAACCTTTGCAGCGGCCACACCTATTGTTCCTCACCTTCTGTTTCTTTGCAGACTAAGAGCGACATTCGCAATGGACGAGAAAAAAAAACGAAATCATTGTCAAGATCGGTTAGCTTGGTAATCGAAGGAAGACAATGTTAGAAATTGTTGAAAACTTACAGGATATTCCCCGGTAGAAAGGATTCTTGCATTCTTAGGACGACCCGAAGGCCTTCTCGTTAGCGGTGGCATCAATATCTTCTTACTGACCTCTTCCGGTATTTCGACATCACGGGGGTCACCTTTGGGGTAGATGACTTCAGCGTATGTCTCTCTCCAGGTAGTCGTTTTGTAGCAATGTGCAACTAGTGAATCATAAGGCAAGCCCACGCTGTCGGCAGCTAGCATTGCGTGGCCACATGGGATTTTGACGTGGTCGTATTCTTTGCAGGTGCAGCGTTTGTCATTCAGAAGGACGTGAGATTTATCTCCAAAAATCCCTACAACCTCATAAGCCCAAGAAGAAGCACTATTAATCTTGCTACCTTGGACAGCTTTTTTATTTTTAGTCATTTGTTTGTCCACCTCGATACTGACCACACCGCGGTGACTTTGAGATTTCTTCCTCCTAGCACTAAACCATCTCGTCATCATAGACTGAATAAAAATCAACAGTTCTAAAATTGGAGATTTTCTCCCTTTGACCAAAGCTTTGTTCAGCTGTTCTGCTATATTGCTGGTCATAATATTATACCGCTTACCTGGGAAGTACACCCTCGACCAATGAGCAACACCTATCTTGGTTAAGTACTGGCCACAAAGATTATTCTTGGCTCGTATCTTTCCAACAAAATCCTTGTAATCTTTGAGGCGGTAAGCAGTTGCTGCTTTGACAAACAATTTTGCGAGACCCTTACTAGACAACCTAGAGCAGACATTCCGAGCCAAATGGATGATACATGCACCATGATTGGCGAGGGGATAGATTCTCTTTATTCCGTTTGCAATTGACTGAGATCTATCAGAGATAATTGTCAAGTTTTTGCTGTCACCTAGAATCTTTTCCAGTTTTTGCAGGAACCATGTCCAGGAATCATCGTTCTCGCTATCGACAACAGCAAAGGCAAGAGGATAGACTTGACAGTTGGCGTCTAGACCACTAGCTGTTAGCAGAACCCCCTTATATTTGCCTCCGAGATGAGCTCCGTCAATGATGACAACATGCCGCAGCCTCCTGAAACCAATAATAGATGCTCCAAAGGATAAGAAAACATAGAGAAACCTCTCGATACCATTCTGATCAATCTCCGTCTCCAGATCAGCTACCGTACCCGGATTGGCAAGCTTCAGCATATACAAATACTTGGGGAGTTTTAGATACGAATCGTCGTCGGATCCCCTAATGTCAGCTGTGGGTTTCTCAATCGCCCTGTAACACTTCATATATGAAGTCGATACACGCAATTTCTCGAGCACAAGCTGCTGTAAATCTCCCGGCGTTGGATCGTTCGCTGGATTAGCAAACTTTGCTTTGAAAACCGATGCTATCACCTTTGAAGTTGCCTTGCCTCTGTACCCGTTCCTTGTTTCTATTGGGCATGAGTGTTGTAGATGAGCCTGAGTGATCTCATAGTATCTACACCCTTTCATCTCCTTTGCCCTTACCCTCCATTCACAGCGATCATCTGGACACTGAAGTACGAAATAATCCAGCTTGGTGCGTGTTTGTTTAAAATGAAACTGGTGTTTTATGGCATAAATAGCTAAAGCTATTTGACAATCTTCTTTATTTCCATAGACCTTCCCAACATAGATTTTTTCATCCCCATTGTCGACATCCAAATCTGGAATATCAGCAGATTCATATGTGGTATCATCAAACAATGGAGGAATATCAAACTCCTCGTCGTCGACGTCATCGAGATTCAGTGGACGGGTTCGACCTGTGCTGTCCATATTGGGGCATCCATCGGAACTCATCGAGGTGGATGGATGGAACTGTGAATTTTTGTCCAGCTGGGGTTGGCTGTCCACATTGTTCGTTCCAGTGCGTCCCATCCAGTCCGTTGGATTCTCCATTTGAGGGTGCCGACCCATCATTGGTCGTCCACCAGTACCCTGCCACGCGGTAGGGTGGACATCTGGTTGAGCGTCATGTGAACTTGAACCTGATCTCTGCCCTCTGAAGCCGGGGACCTCAGCTTTAATACCATCGCTGCTTTATCCTTCAATCACCCAATCATCGAATATATTATTAGAGATGGATTGATATAGTCGCTGAACACCACTTGTGTCAGGTTTACCATCACCATGTTCATCAGCGTTAAAAATAACATCAACAGCATTTGATCCGCCGTACTCAGCATCAATCAATGGTTTCCAAAACTCGGTATCATACCCTCGGGGCCTAACATCTCGCTCATCAACGTCTTCTGCTGCTCCATAGTCTAGCCCACCGAACGATTCGTCATCGTCTTCATCACTCCAGCTTAACACTTTATTCTTTCCAATTTCTTTTTTCAGCTTCTCCTCTATAACCTCTACTTCGCTGATAAAGGCATCATCAACATCATCCATATCGAAAGTAACAGTTTTGGATCCAGCTGTCGCAACATAACCCCCATTGACAGATTCGCAGGGATCGACCGTTTGGTCTTTCCGCTTAAACACTGGTGTGACATAGCCTCTCTCAGCCTCAAATTGACTACTTGGTGTGGGTTTGGCCAGTTCCTCAAATGTAACAAACAAGTTCATTGATGAGTTCACCCTCATATGCCTGAAAAAGAACAGAATACCTCCGTCGTTCGTCAACAACACTGGCGGTGTCTGTATTCCCGTCGCCAATTCTTTGGTATTCGGAGGCCAATAACTCAAGGAGACAACCAAACCTCCATGGTTCTCTCCATAAAACTCATCTGCAACTCTTTTCTTCAAATCTTCTAACCCAATTGTTTCAGTTACAGGAATTACTCTGGACATACGCTTTTTGTCCATAAAAAAAATCCACTCTCCGTTTGGTTTACAATTCCAATCCCCACAAATGACCATAACATGGTCGTTCATTTTAACCTGCATTCAAACCCACATTTGTCGCGATAAAGAAGATGGAGCAATGAAATCCACATTTGAATATCTAAAACGAAGAGGCACATACCTTATCGAGTCGCCAAGAATAGTTCTTTCTAGACCATAAGAAGTTCTAGACGACGAAGAAGCTGAGTTTCCCCCCCTTTTCTCTCAAACACATCGCCCCAATAAAGTTTCAACTTTCGTATATCTACCTTGGTTAATACTGGCCGTTAGATGCATGTATCATTTAATGAAAAAACAACGGCTGAGATGTAGTGAGGCGTAACCAGAAGCTGATTGACAAATTAGAATCTATTGGTTTTGGACTAAAGAGAACAAGACAAGTACAAGGTCATTTTCGGGTTAAAAGTGGGCTCAGTTTGGGCCAAAGTGTGCCTCAATGAAGAAGTGCTCTCCACTGTAATATGTTACTAAAAAAGTGCTCTCCAGAGTAAATATCTCTTTGAAAAAGGAACGTTTCACTAACAAATGATGTTAAAGACCTTACTAAAAGTACTAATAATAATTTAAGTAAGATTTTACTAAAGATTGAAAAACACATTATCAATTTTTAGGAAGATCTTACTAAAACTTATTAAGTTTGGAATCTATGAAGCTTTCTTGAAAGTTTAGGAAAGATTCATACAAATATAGAAAGACCATACTAAATTGCATGATAATTACTAGTAAATTGAAAATAAAAAAATCAAATTTATGAAGCTTTTTAAAACTTTTAGGAATGCATTCCTGAAATTTTAAAAAGTTATAATATTGTTAATATTGTTAAAAAATATTCTGAAAGATTGATAAAGATATTATAAATTTTTAGGAAGATATTACTAAAATTTGTATGAGTATTTGTATATATATAGAAATATTAGTTTTGGAATTTATGAAATTTTTTAGATTTTTTAGGAAAGATTCATACAAATTTAGGAAGACCATCCTAAATTACATGTTAGTTATTAGATGATTAAAAAAACAAATTTAGGAAGATTCATACAAATATAGAAAGACCATACTAAATTGCATGATAATTAATATTAGATTAAAAAAATTCAAATTGATGAAGCTTTTCTAACTTTTAGAAACGCTTTCCTGAAATTTTTAAAATTTATAATATTGTAAAAAAACATTCTTAAAGATTGATAAAGACATTATAAATTTATAGGAAGATATTACTAAAATTTGTATAAGTATTTGTATATATATATATATATATATATATATATATATATATATATTATTTTTTAT
>OVBI01003641.1:0-11266 GCA_900406495.1 Sisymbrium altissimum | reverse complement strand
AAATTGTTTGCAATAATCATAATATGGAATTATAACGGTAAATTTCTATATACAGACAATGGATACCTATTTATCAGCTAATACCAGACGAATTTTGTAACTACCTCTGATGAATTTGACAATCCTTTTTTTCAACACATTTGCTTTGATTCACCATTCGTACTTTAAAAGATTGATAAACGCCAGATCGGTGAATGGAGGTGCCATCACACAATATTTTCTCGCCAAAGGAATTCAAAACTAAAAATTCTGACTTATAAAATAAAAGAAAAACCACAGCACATAACAATGCACNCATAACAATGCACTTTTTTCTAGATCTTCGGACGAATTAAAATACAATAAACACCTCGATATTTTAAAATAACATGCATGTCGTTCTTTTTGGGACGTTTTTGTCGAGAAACATCACATCAATATGAAAAAGTAAAACAGAGAGACAATGAAAAAAAACACATGGATAACTATAATCTACAAAAAAAAAAAACAACAATCGATAAATTCATAAAGAATATGTGAATCATTTAAGAATATGCAATATGTAACCATATATTGATAATAGGATATTCATAAAATATCATGCGATGAATTCAAAACACAAACGATAATAGTCACCTATCAATATAAAATATAGTAGTTTCACTATATATAATTAGAGCAACTATCGAAGAAGTACATGTGAAGAACATAGTCTATAAGATAATCATATTTAAACCAAACACTATCATAACCTTATCACCGAGTCTATGTTTCATGCAAATCCACCTAATAAATCTACTACACAAATAACCTTGTCACAACGTGCTTCATCGCGCTGCGAAGTCCGAAAGCATCCTTTTTGCTGGACTAAGTTTAAACATCGAGTCCAAGAGATGATCTCAATCTCTTCCATGGTAAATTACACCTAGCACAGAAGTCTAAATAAACNTAAATAAATAAAATAGCAAAAGCAATCATATAATAGACCGCATACTTACGTATCATCAACTTCAGCGAAACCAATAGCTTCTCCACGGTTTTCATCTAACAAACAACCATTATCACCAGATGTTGAAGACTCACACAAATTAGCTGGCAAGACATCACCACTTACACATTAAAATATAATCTTAAAAAAAATAATTAGTGAATATATGACAGATAAAATTTACCAAATAAAAAAGTATACCTATCGAATCCTTTGAGTTGTTACGCAACAACCAAACCTTATTTTCAAAATCCCAATGAAAAATATATGAATCGACGACACCCGATGCTGCAACACATACATTTAACTGCGAAAACAAACAAATCAGATTTACATAGGAAGTAAGACCATAAAAATAATAATAGACGATAGGACGAACCATATTTAGGAATCGGAAATTTCTTTGTAGACATAAGTATCTTAAACGCAGAATCGGGGTTTAATCCTTCAATCACCAAAAACCAAAGAAAGTTTCAAATATTATTTTACAAAACAATAGAAATATCTAAATATTTCCAAATAGCTACATACCTTTACATGGTAAGCCTTGCTGACGTATCATAAGGGAATCGCAACGTGTATCCCAAGCGAGACGACACAGAAAATCTAGCAAAAACCGAAGAAACAAACGTTATTAAGCAAAGAAAACATCTAATCTGAAAAAAAAAATATAAACGTGTATCCCAAGCGAGATGAAACAGAGAACCTACTGTAAACAGGAGAAACAAACATCATTAAGAATCAGGAAAAAACAGTATATGAATCAGCAAAGAAAACACTAAAACTAATATAAATCTGAATATCGACCAATAGAACCACGTACTCATTCTATTAGTGATATCGATGCAAACATAGGGTGTATTGTCCGAACGATATGACGAACAAAGCCCTTTCACACGACGTTTCGAGACAATAGGTTTTGTTTTTAACCCACAGCCACGACATAGATCAGCGATTTCTGCAGGAAAATCTGAGCAACAAATCTTATTACGATTTTGTCCAAAGCAAGAAAAATAACACATGACAAAATATACAAAAAGTCGATTATCATCTGTTAAAAATTAAGAACCAAAACGATCGATATAACTTACCTGACGATCCACCACGCAGCTCCCAACTAATCATAACCTTGTTTGGATTCAAGAAACCATACTCAGAAGAACACATAGTTAGCTTAGTATCCAAATAAATAAACATAATGAGTAACGCGACAAAGCACAAACCAGTAAACCAAATCAAATTAAAACAAATGAAACCCTAAAATAAAGAGAGGAAAGTCAGAGAACGATGAATGGTCATGTGTGCATGTGATATATATTTATACGCAAAGAAAATTAGGGTTAAGATACGTAAACCATTTATTTTCTGAAAAGATAAACACGAATATTAGAATATCATGCTTAATTTCTTATCTTTTTAGATAATTATAATAACTGAAACAACCGAATATTTTTTTTGATTGTCTAAATCCATTTTTTCCCTTTTTTATAACGCGATAAACATATATAGAAGATTCGCTTCCTATATTTTAAATTTTAAATTTTTTTCGGCAGATAAATATCTTTTTGAAACGACAATTTTATCTTTTTAGGTAATTATAACAATTGAAACTACCGAATATTTATTTTGATTGTTTAAATCCAATCTTTTCATTTTCTATAACATGATACCTTTACTAAATTAGCAAGATATGTTCCATGAGACATTGAACATGTAGAAAACTCATCAGGATTTATAGGTATTCCAAACCTTGAATGAACTGTCCTACCACCTTGTAACAATAGAGAAGCTGTACCGCTAGATGCCACGTTAAGCACAATCTCTCCTCTACATCTTGTTGCAGCAGATAGTATTTTCTAAAGAAAAGTTTTTCCAGTGCCACCAAATCCATAAACAAAAAACATTCCACCCTTTTTTTGAAGAACTGCACCAATGATTTCATCGTAAATAATACTTTATTTTTTAAGAACCAAAATCGGGTTTTTAAATTGATTAAAACCAAACCGGACTACCAGGTTTCTGTTTTTGTACCAGGTTTTAAGGAGGTTTTTTGGGTTAATTATAAATTTGGATATTATTAAAACCAAACGGGACTAGCCACCCGTTCATGGTTCAACCACTCACACTGGCCGGTGCGGTTTGGTTTTTAAATCACTGGTTTGCTGGGTAGGAAATTTGAATTTTATTTAAGTTTGGGTAGAAATATAAAATATTGAAGTATACAGTTATGAAAAGACACGTAAAAATTAGTTCGGGTATAAAAAAAAAGCACTTTTCTCTTCTCATGTTTGATATTTTTTAACGTTTGACTAACAGATAATTAGTCAAAGTAGATTTTGGCCCAAAGTAATAAGTTTGGGTAAGAAATTTAAAATTTATCATAGTTTGGGTTGAATTATGCACCGATTAATTATTTTGGTCTGAAAAAGCACGACTGCCTTAATTCAGGTTGAAATAGGCATTTTTTCCGTGAATTGAGTCAGAAGTTTGCTAGAGGAGATGAATAGTCTAACAAAGAACTCATCTTATCATGTAAGTTATGTGTACAAAATATTCTTTGAGAAATTTTTTCCTTTCTCTCTTCCCATTTTTTCTTTTATATAATTAAATACTATAAATTTTATATTATTTGTTTTTTCAATAGAACATATAAAAATTGTGAAAATAGATGTTTATCAGATTTTTCTCTAATACAAAAAGATATATAAAATTATATTTTTCATTATTATTTTAATGAAAATAAAGAACAATATCAAAATATCTTAAGTAAATCGCTTTCAAATTCGAATGGCCAATTTATGCTTAAGAGTTAATTAAAAATTTTATTTACACGACACATTTTGTAATGAATTCTTTTGTAACATTTTACTAGATTAATCTAATCCAAGGATTTGGATTTTTTTTTTTTTATAAAAAATTATTGTTTAATTTTTTTATGAAATATTTTAAGATTTTTAAATATAAAATTTTGAGACATATTAATACTTTTATTTTACTGTAACTATATAATACAGTTTTAATTAATTTTGAGAATGGACTAATTTTTTGTTAGTTTTTATTTCTATATTTTATATTTTATGAGAACAAACTATTTATCGGATTCAAAATTTGAGATGTATTGATAGTATTCTTTTGGAGTAAAACTATATAATTTTGATTGATTATATAATATTTTATCAAGTTATTTATATTTTTAATATATTATATATTTTATTAGTTTTGTATTTTATTTAATTTATATTTTTTATTAATACAAATCATATATTTTTATTAATTTTGTATTATATATATATTTTATTTTGAAGTACAGTACTATATAATTTTTTATTCCCTCTGTCTCATGATAATTGATGTTAAGAGAAACTTTTTTGTAGCAAATTATTTGATATTTTCAGTTTATAATGCACTATTAATTAACATTTATTTTTCTCTAACAAATTATATTATATCTCCTATGTTGTGATTGGTTAAAGTGTAGTTCGGTTAGTAATAAATAGCGTTTTTATTTATAAAAAAATAAAAATTATATAACTTTTTAATTGGTGTACTAAAATCTTAAACATCAATTATTTTGGGACATTTTGAGTATTAATTTTGTATTTACAATGTTGTTTTACTTTTTAATGTATTATATATTTTAGTATTTTAAATATTATGTTTTATATTAAAAGTTTTTTAGTTTAAACAAATGCAATTTGACTTTTATGAAAGTAAAATAGGCTAACATGCGAATTTTATATATTTATATCTAATATATATATCTTATAAGATTTGATGGACCAACCCCCAAAAACCTAGTTAAAGATATTTTTCTGAATTTGATTTTCTTCACAAAATTATCCTAATATATTTAATTATTTGTTTGGTTTGTCAAATAATTTCATTTAAATTTAAAGTAAATAATATTTAATTATTATATTATTTAGAAACATATTTAGTAGAGATTATGTTATTTTCCATAATTATCTTTAATAAAATTAATAAAATTATATATGTAATATATCACATGACTCAATGGTATTTCCTTGATGATCATGCTTTAATATAATAGATACATATGTAAAATTGTTTCTTAAGTGAATTCTCAATCAATAGTATAATAAATATTAATATAGCACAAGATATTCTCTGAATTTTTAAATCAGTTTAATTACTCATTTAAAAACAAAATCTTTTCTAGAGTCTCTTGATGATTTGTCTTGCACTATATCTCTAAAATTGTATTTGCATCACCAGATACACTATATTGCTGGTGGTAAAATGATATAGATAATTCATATATAATATACATAATCACATACAATTAGGATTTCTACCAGGACCACCATAATAAAAGTATAACCCCCAAACATTATGAATGCCATGCCTAATATTGTAACAGTTTTCTTTTGCCATGTAAGTATGAACTGTACCAAAAGGTGGTCTTACAATGTCACCCTCATCAACTACCTCAAGATTTCTGAAATAACTAGCTTTTTTCCATCCTTCTTGTGCAAAATGACCACTCCCCATTTGTGTAGTTGTGTGTAGTGAACCATCGTTCTTATTTCCTATTTCGCCTCCCCATTGGATTTCAGTTGCACCAGTTGGTAGATGATTGAACAATCTGGAAGGCCAATACCCGATAATTAGATGGGTATTAATTTTCAACCACCAATTCCCTGAATGGGGATCCTATATATATATTAAAAACACAATTATTCTCAGTTTTAAAATATCATAAAAAGTATTTGTTGAAGGTTAATGAAGAAAAGTGACCCTAATTATATTAACCTTCCAAATTTCTATTGGAAACTGTTCTTGTTGACCATCCAAAGTGGAAACGGCTGGAAAAGCTGCACCTATGGCAAAATGTTGATTGATAGGAACAAAGCCTGGACAATCAAGATTGTAGCAACCTGATATGTATCCATCACTCTGTTTGGGAGTAATGAAACCACACATTATTTCTTCCAAGTACATATTTAACCCAAAAGATAGTAAAAATAAAATAAAATAATTAAATCATAACAGAAATTAACTCACTGTCCAGTAAATAAAGAATCTTGGATTGTCATCACCATATTTACCCTTGTATACCTAACTAGTTACAAAAGAAAAAGGAAAAAAAGTTATGATTCTATATATATATATATAAAGATGCGATAGCATAATGAAAACTAGACCTGCCAACCAGCTTCAATGCTATTCAGTTTAGAAAAATTAGAACTAGGACGAGCAATAATCCAAATTTGTGCTAGGCTAAATTCATTTGGTTGTACGTAAGGCTTCCAGATGTTTATAAGTGCTCTGGCCCCATGAAACTTTCCTTGCACAATAACTTGGGAGTGCTATATATATACAAACACATACAAATACAAAAAAAATTATTAATATATACACACACATAGTAAGGAAAATTGACAGCTTTTTAAGTCCCATATGAGTGATATATCTCTATATGTGTGTGTATATATATATATGCACCTCATGTTGTGAGAAGTTGTAATTAGTTGAATATGTTGTTTTAGGTTCAAAGATGTATGGATCTTTTTTCCCATATCTTTCGGTTGATTTTGATCGTAATATATCTTCTCTTGTCGTTCTTCTGATTGGAATACTGTTTTTTGGGCATTTTCCATTTATTGTCCAGAGTTGAGTAATCATATTTTGTTCCTTGGTGTCTAAAGATTCATTATTCCAAATTTCTGGATAAAAACTTGGTCTCAACTACAACACAAAAATGTTAAAACAAAAAAAACATATTAACCATAAGACATGATAACCCAAATGTTCAACCATTTAGAATAGTCTTGTTTTACCGTTATTGGTCCAAGATTGAGTCTAGTACTATTTTTAAAATATTATCCACGATTTAAATCTATTATAAATAGTGGTATTGGCTATAAGAAATTTTGAACCAAAATTTTAGATATATATATGTTAGAAAAATAACAATAGTAATGATTTTCTAGGAAAAGTCTTACGAACTTGAATAGTATGGTTTTTGAATAAAGGGTGATCATATATTGGATGATTCTTCATATGGACACAATCAATAATATCTCCATCTGGACTCTACATGAATATCATAAAACATATTTAAGTATTAATTTATAGTTAGAGATAATGGAAAACTTTCACCATTCTCGTGTAAACCCACAAATTTAATTAACCTTGATCGACTTAAGAGCAGGTTTGTTGAGTTTTTTCAAGAGTTGATTAATTTCAGCCTCACGAGTATCATTAAACTTACTAGAGGCAACGACCGTTGCTATAATTAGGATATTGGTTAGGAAAAAACTATTCATCATCCGAGAAATTGTAAACAAAAAATTTATGCAAAAAATTTCAATGTATATTGAAATGTTTTAGTTTGTTGTGTATACAGATGATTTATATACATACCAAAAAGGTCATTCAAAAGGAAAGACTTATTGTAAAGCGATATGATATCCGACTATAGTGTATATTGTTTTGGAAGTATATTAATTCATTTTGGATATATACACCTTCAATTAATAATGTCTTCTACATTTTTCCAAATGTGAATAAAGAAAAAAAGTAGAAAATATTTTACCAAAAGAAAAAAAATTTAATAAAGACAGACTTAATGATTTTGGATTCTGAGAAGTTAATAATTTTTAATAAGAACAAAGCTTGTTTTTCAAGAAAAAAAGAAAAACAGATTATTCCACTACAAAAAAGCAGTAAGATTTCTATGGCGATATCTCTATAAATTCATCGAAAAATGAACTTATTTATTGTTTATCGTTGAAATATCATTTTAAAATTTATCATATATTAGAATAATATCATCATGACATAGGTCTAAAATGTTATAATTTATTAGATTTAACATTATAATATTAATATGACAGAATTGTAATAATACAAATATTAAAACAAAATTGTTAATAATTAAACATACCAAGTATTAGCCAAATAACTTAAGTAAAACATTCAAACTTCGAAAATAGAAGTAAAAATCTAATAACTTAAATGACACTCAAAAATAAATTGAATCTAATCTTCATCATTGCGTTCTTCTATGAGGAATTCATCACTGTTCCTTTCGCTTATGAAGAATGGTGGAGGAGGTAAGTGAAGAATTGGACATAGAGCAATTTATTGATCTCTTGCAAATACTTGAGATGCAACCTCCTGCACCTTGTATTTGGCCATCTCCAAAATCTTCTTGATCGTCTTGTTTGGTATATTGCCTGTCTTTCTACAGAGATATGTGGCCTATTGCAGAGAATATGCATGCCAACATGGTAAAGTAGAGTGTTGCAGAGAAAAATAATGCCAATAATTAAAAAAATCAATCTCAACAGTACTGTAAACAAAATAACAAATCGTTGGGAGATGGCACCAGTGGTGTACTGGTCACATTAAGTTTGTTCCACTATCATTTGGACAAAGCTTGTGGGATTAAAGTTTTGGCTACTGTTTGTTCTACTCAGGGAGTTTTATGCTACTGTTATAGCTCTGATACCTAAAGTTTTGGGTGAAAACCAACTCTATCAGTTTTATCATGTCTCTTGTTGCTCAATGATTTATAAAGAGTTTGAGACTTTTAAAGAAGAAGTTGAATCTGTTTGTCCCTTTAGCTGTCCAGATGAACCAAGTAGGTTTTCTCAAGGGCAGGTTTTTTTGCGAGAACATCCTTCTGGCCTTAGACCTTGCCACTTTAGAGCATGATTATTGGGAGGTTTTTAATCTGAGGTTCTAAAAAAAAGAATTATTACAAAATGTATAGTAAATTATTTTTTTATGAAGAGGGGAGTTCTTTATTTTTGGAATACTCAACAAAAGTCTCTAAACTTAGGTACTTTTGTTGAGTATTCCAAAAATGAAGAATTCCATCTTCATAAAAAAATAATTTGCCATACATTTTGCAATCATAATTTTTTTAGAACCTTTGATTAAAAACCTGCAATAATGTTGCTCTAACTTTCACAAGTAAAGACCGATTTCTCGTGGTTTTCTTCAGATAGACATCACCACTTATGATAACCTCAACTGGAAGTTTCTCATCAACATTCTTCATCCTTTCGCCTTGCCTTCCGTGTTCATTGATTGGATCAGAGAGTGTATTTTGATGCCTTCCTTCAGTATCACCTTTAATGGTGAGCTAATGGGTAACCTTCCAGGTACAAAAGATTAAGACAGGGTGATCCCATCTCGTCCCTGCTGTTTGTCTTGGTTATGGATGTTTTGTCGAAATCGTTGTATGTTGGTGCCCTGAATCAAAAGTGTGGTTTTCATCCTCTTTCTGAAGCGCATTTGGTCACAGACATTAGCTTTGCGGATTATGTTATACTGTTCTTTGATGGGTCGGAAGAGTCTCTGCAAGGTTTGTTATAGATCTTGGTATTCACGTTGCCTCGGGTTTGGGAGTGAACAGAGCTAAGACAGCCTTGTTCTTAGATGATGGAAATAATAGAAGAATCTCAAAGACAGCCTCAGCTTTGGGTTTGATTTCAGGCTCGCTGCCAGTCAGGTACCTTGGTGTAACTCTCACTACATATGATCTGCATACAAAAAATAAGTTAGCAACATCTAAACTAAACTTGAAACAGTTGAAACCACGTGCATAGGTATGTGATTGTGGACCGTAGATCCCCTTGCGCTCGTGACAGCGAAGTTAACCAGGCACGCAAAGTTGACTGAACATCCAAGATCAATTAGCTACTGGTGTGGCCACTCCCGAATGCAGTCGTGTGTTTCTGTCCTTCCAAATCACATATCCTGAAGCTTGGTATGTGAGTTTTATGATGAGGGGCCACATTTTTACTTATAGTAGGGTCTTTTAACCATTTGATCCCATCCTCAAACAAAGATGGAGGAAAAAGATGGGCGTTGGAGAAGAAGAAAGACCATACGTGAGAAGAAAAAAGGCAACTGAAAAACAAATGCTAATGATATTCATCTCCTACATTGGAAAGGAGACACTAAGCTGGAAACATTTAAGCCTTATATGCGGAGCCTATCACAAGTTGGAAGTCGATCCTTTTCCATACCCCAAGTTACAAATGCATGCTAAGAAATCCGGCCTTTGAACCACACCGCTTTATGCCATTCCACCTACGACAAAAGACGTTGAAGAGAGTTCCAAGTCTGAGACACCGAGAGTTTCTCTTTGCGAGCACCATTCCCCACTTTATACAAATAAACGTTATCGTCCTCCATGACTATAATTAGTGATGGATCCAGCAAACATCAGCGGAGAATAGACATAATGGGATCCCTGCTCTTAGTGGTAGAGACCCACCATTGGCCGTTGCAAATCGCCTCACAGAGAAGTGGATCGACCACCAATCCAGAGACCCTTGGGCCCTCCTTGACTGTTAATTTAATGATCAGATTCAACTTGGTACAATTATCCTTCCAATAGGTAGCCGTAATTCCAAGCCCCACTTGAAAAGTCATAAAAGGCCTAGATAATAGACGAAGTTTACAGAAGTCTTCCAAATCCAACTTCCTGAGTTCGTTGCATCAATATCCCAAAAATTCTACTTGCCAATCAGATTGAATTTGACCCACGAGACCCAAAGAGAACCAACAGATGTAAAAATCAGCCATATCAGTTTTAATCCTAGAACCTTGTTGTAAGATGACAGTCGTGTACAACCAAGACCTCCACTCTCCTTAGACATGCAAACTGAATCCCAACTAACTTTTGCACCTCTAGAGTTATTCAGAGCTCCTTTCCACAAGAACCCATTACACATTTGTTCCATTACTTTCGAACATCGATTGGGAAGCTGTGTTGGAATAGCTGCCGTGAACGTACGACGGTACGAGGTCTCTATTGGTATGTACGTACGTAACTTGTGGACCGTTCTACCTGATTTGTGTTTTGCTCATAATAGATATATGGAGAGCAATGAGATTCTTATGGTAAAGAATCTCTCCTAATTGCGCTTCTGTGTTTGTTGGTATGTGTTAGATAAGGATATGTTCCTATTATATATATGGCAATATTCTCTTGTATATTCTCTAAGATCTCTTTGACCTAATCTCTTGTACTATATATATCTTTGTATCATCGTCATTAATACACAAGGCATTCTATTCTATTTAGCATGGTATCAGAGCAAGGACTCTAAACCTAATTCCGCCTAATTTTTTTTCTCTTCTACCTAAAAACACAGATACTACTCCGTATCCTCTCTAACTATCTATCATGGCAGAAAAACCAGAAGGGACTCTTGCCACCACTAAAGATGCAATTACAGCATCACCTTATTATCTTCATCCTTCCGATCATCCACACCAACCTCTAACTCCTATGCTCTTGAACGGTGAGAACTA
>OVBI01003640.1:0-11267 GCA_900406495.1 Sisymbrium altissimum | reverse complement strand
AATATAAGGTTATTTTTTAAAATGGATCCTCAAATAATATATAGGGGATGTTTATCTTATGTGATTAATTTTTTTACTGTTTTTGTTTTTCTATTTTCTTTAAAACATTTTCTGCATCGTATTGGGCTCTGTGTATGTTTTTCTATATTCGTTTTGTTAATTTTTATATCCTTTTATAAAGTGTATACTTATGTTGGACTTTTTTTTAATGGTAGTTTTATGTTTTTAACCTTTGCAATTGTAATTTTTATATATTTGTTTTTGTCTTTTTGCCAGTTTTTTCTTGTGTTACTATTGTTTGTTATTATCTCTGTACTATTAGGTTATAGGTGTTCTTTTTTGTAATCTATTTTGTTTTCTTTTTCTATTTTTCTATATGTATATTAACTTATTCTTTTTAGTTATTATGTGTTTTTTAAATCGTACAAATAAAAACACATAATAACTAACAAAAATCGCCACCTACAAAGACTTTTGTAACCCCAGCCCTAGAATAAGGTGAAATAGAGAATGGTGTCTTAGTAGATAGAGAGTTCGTAGCCTCTTTAAACAAATGCAATATCTCCGAGAAAGACATATGAGTAGAGGAACAAACAGGAAATGATGTGAACATGGAAGCGATGGCAGACGATGCAAGTGGGAAAAAACAGAGCATACCTGATAATGAGGATGATCTCGACATGGATAAGTTCATGGATCAAGCTTCTGATGTGGAGATGGACGAAGACATGCTCGCAAACGACGACCTGTTAGGAGAAGAACTCAAAGATCCTTTAGATGGAGAGACTCTAATTGAAACTTTAATTCAGTTGCAGGGATTCGATCACACAAATCACGATGACAACGATCAAGATGACAATGCCCCGACGGATGATCCACCTCCTGTGGATGAGCAGACTAATAAGGGGCAAGAGCATACAAAGGAACAAGAGAAGAAAAACTCCAAATTCATCTCTAAAAAAGCTCATACAAACGTGAAAGTATATGGAGGTAACTTACGGAAGAGATCAGGGCGCAGCCCAGACGTGAAGGATCCAATGCATCTCGAAAGATTCAGAACCTACGGGCTAGAGCTTCCCCAAAGAAGAAACGAGCATCTCTTAAGTCAACCACAACTGGGGTGGCGGTCCAAACATCCAACAAGGTCCCTCACATGGAGGTGTATCCATCTGCAATAAGCAAGAAAAAGTCTTCTCTCTCAGGTTCGGTGGGGTCCCAGAAACCACCCAATACTCAAATATGAATGCTATAGCATGGAACTGTCAGGGGGCGGTAGCCTACCTGACCAAGCAACACCTTCGAGAGTTGCATAGACGTTTTTTACCTAGTTTTCTTTTTCTTCCAGAAACAAAAAAATAATTCTTCCTTTTTGCAAGACTTTCAGTTTGAGTTTGGTTATGATAAATTGTTCACCGTGGAACCTATTGGAAGAAGCGGTGGACTAGCATTTTTACTCGAGTTCTTATAATGTTCGTATTCTTTTTTCGAATAATCGTATGATTGATATTGAAGCTTTGATAGAAGGAAGCAAGGTGTTTATTAGCTTTGTTTACGGAGATTCAGTCGTTGAGTGCCGTGATGCTGTTTGGGAACGCCTAACTCGATTTGGCATAGAAAGAGATGGAGCATGGTTGATGATGGGTGATTTCAATGAGATTACTAGCAATGATGAGAAGAAAGGAGGCAGGAGAAGGACAGAATCTTCATTCTTACTTTTCAAAACCATGTTGGCAAATTGTGGTATGATCGAATTCCCTTGTAAAGGGAACACATTCTCATGGGCATGTAGAAGGAAATCCAGAAGGATAGAATGTCGCCTAGATAGAGCTATTGCAAATGAGGAATGGCACAACATTTTTTTCCCATACTGAGGTAGAGTATTTATTGAGGTGGGGTTCTGATCACAGACCCATATTAGCTCGGATCCAATCGAAGGAAGTTAAGGCAAAGAAATGCTTTAAGTTTGATAAGAGGTGGATTGGGAAGAACAATTTTAGTAAGATAATAAAAGATGGCTGGACAACAGGGCAAAGTGAAACGGCAGGGAGACTACATGAGAAAGATTGAAACCTGTTGTAAAGCTATCTCAAGATGGAAAAGGAACAATTCGTCAAACAACGCTAAGATGATAGAAGATATAAAAAAACCTTTTGGAGAGAGCACAAGGAGATGACCTGATATCTAGTGAAGAAGAGCTGGAGCTTAAATGGCAACTTTGTGAGGCATATAGGAGCGAGTAGCTCTACTGGAAACAAAAAAAGTCAGGTTAAATGGCTAAAGGAAGGGGACCGCAATACAAATTTTTTTCATGCTTCAACAAAGCAAAGACGAGCCAGGAACCGCATTATTAAAATACGAAATAGACATGACCAATGGGTTGAAGCCGACGAAGGTATTGAGCATGTTGCCACGGAGTACTTACAGCAGCTTTTCACCAGTACGAACCCGGGAGGCTATGAGGAGGTTTACCGGTACATTACCGAGTCGGTTATGAGCGATTTGAATCAAGCCCTCACACAGGCTCCTTCAGACTTAGAGATCAAGGAAGCAGTTTTTGCAATAAACCCAGAGAAGGCCCCTGGGCCAGATGGGATGACGGGGTTATTCTACCAAAGGTACTGGCATATCATAGGTAAAGATATAATCAAGACGGTGAGGGAGTTCTTTGTTTCAGGGGATTTTGATGACAGGCTGAATCAAACTAACATTTGTCTGGTTCTTAAAACCGAGCGGCCTACCAATATGGTGGAATTTAGACCCATTAGCTTGTGTAACGTGAGCTACAAGATTATCTCTAAAGTCTTGGCCAAAGGACTAAAGAGGCTACTCCCGAGACTGATTTCGGAGACTCAATCGGCCTTTATGGCCAGACGTCTTATTACAGACAACATTTTGGTTGCACAAGAAATATTCCATGCCCTGAGGACTAATCCGAGCTGCAAGGACAAGTACATTGCCGTTAAGACGGATATGAGTAAAGCATACAATAAGGTGGAGTGGGGATTTCTTGAAGCACTCATGGAAAAGATGGGCTTTGATCATAAATGGATTAATTGGATCATGAAATGCATCTCATCGGTATCCTATAAAGTACTCATAAATGGAGAAGCGAGAGGGAGTATTATACCAGAGAGAGGATTGAGACAGGGAGACCCTCTCTCCCCTTTTTGTTTATTATATGCGTAGAAGTTCTGATCTCACAAATCAGAGGAGCGGAACAAGAAAAGAAGATCTCCGGCCTTAAGGTCGCGCGAGCAAGCCCACCTGTCTCACATTTATTGTCTGCGGATGACAGCTTATTTTAATGTAAACCAGAGAATAGTCAGTGTGAAGAACTTATCAGATGTATCAATATATACTGTCAAGCTTCAGGACAACAGTTAAACAAGGCCAAATCAATGGTATTATTCGGCTCTAAAGTTCCCCCGAATGTAAAAAACTCCTTGAAAAGAAAGCTTGGGATTAATAAAGAAAGAGGCATGGGTACATACCTTCGGATATTAGAGAAGATTAATGGGTCAAAGAAACAAGTTTTTTCTTTCATCCAAGATAGGCTTAATAATAAGACAAACTTGTGGTCTGCAAAACTCCTTTCTAAAGGAGGAAAGGAAGTCCTAATAAAGTTAGTAGCCCAAGCCATTCCGACTTACATGATGTCGTGTTTTCTCTTGACAAAAGAAGTGACAGAAAAACTATCGAGTGCGATTTCCCACTTTTGGTGGAGTAACAAGAATAATTCTCGAGGCATCCATTGGATCGCTTGGAAAAAGATGTGTGTCTCACAGGATGAAGGTGGACTAGGATTCCGCAACCTCAGCCTTGCTTGGCAAGCAGTAATGAAGACTACTGAAATTCCCGGACTCCTTACTGCCCCGCGTTTTAAAAGGTAGATACTACCGAAAATCCAATCCATTGGATACAGGATCAGCCACACTACCAACTTACGGATGGAAAAGTATTATGGCAGCCAAATCGCTACTCCAGAGAGGTCTGCATAGGACGATTGGATCGGGGATAGAGACATTGGTATCTGACCGTTGGATCCCCACATTACCGGCAAGGCCAGCACTCGATAACGGTTGTTACCGTGATCCCGGTCTTCAAGTTCATCATCTCATAGATTATGAAAAGAAAGATTGGAACCTAGAGCTCTTAAATGTCTTTATTGCTCCAGAAGATATTCCGAGAATTTTGAGTATCAAACCAAGTCAAAGAAATAAGAGAGATGATGTATGCTGGGAATATACAAAGAATGGTCAATACTCAGTAAGATCAGGATACAAGATAGCCACAGAAATGGGCAGTGAATAAAATCCAGAAGTAGTAGAACCGAGTATAAAAGTGCTCAAAAAGCAAGTCTGGAAAATAGAGACCACAAGAAAGATCAAACACTTCTTATGGCAAGCATTGTCGGGTTGCGTAGCAAACGACAAATCGATTAGTTGATCGTCACTGTGGCACGGATATAGCATGTCCTCGATGTGGGGAGGGAGAAGAGACTATTAACCACCTTCTCTTCGCCTGTCCCCCAGCGAAACAATGTTGGGCTTATTCTACTATCTCGTCTTCTCTGGGAATATTCCCGAGTCCGTCCTTATTTTGTAACTTCGATTACCTCCTATGGAGAGGAAAAGAAGGGAGGAGCAAATGAGGATGTGTTAGCTATTTTTCCATGGCTTATATGGTATATATGGAAAGCACGCAATGAAAAAAACCTTCAAAGGTGTGGAAGTGTCACCTCTTGACACCCTAAACATGGCGATAAATGAAACTCAAAATTGGAAGTTAGCTCAGATAAGGGAAGAACCAGAGGAAACAGAAGAAGCAACGGAGAATCCCCGTGGTGGACCTTAAACCCCAAATGATACAAGCATAGGTAATAACTCGTACTGTCAAGTTGATGCCTCTTCGAGCCATAATGCAAAAAGGTGGGCTTCGGCTTTGTTACCATACAAGGTCAAAATGTGATTCAAGTTGGCCTATGCGCCAAGCCAAACAACAGGTCACCACTTCATGCAGAACTGAAAAGCCTAACATGGGCTATGAAAAAACAGTTTCAACAAGGCATCCATGCAATACATTTCGAGACAGACTGCACACAATTGATTCAGGTTCTCAAGGATGAGGAGGAATGGCCATCTCTTGCCTCGGAGTTAGAGGAGTTCTTTATTACACGTGATCGCTTCTCAGAGTTTTCGATTTCTCATATTCCACGATTGGACAATGTCCAGGCAGATACCCTAGCAAAAGGAGCTAGAGGCCGAGAGGAGCAGTTTGAGGTTATTGATATGCTGGTTCTGCAATGGCTGAGACACAATCCCAGTCTATTTGTATCAGCTCACTAAGATGTACTATGTCTATCTTTCGATGACAAAAAAAAAAAAACACATCATATTTGTCTCTTTACCATATGTATTATTACAATGTTTATTATAAAAAAATACAAATGTGAACATCTAATTCTTAATTCTCTGTGTCTTTGTAGGTGGTCATCTCTTCATTTTTCGCTGAAGTTTATGTGGAAGAATACAATTTTAATATTAATGATCATATACATCTAATATTCTCCTACATTTAAACGTAGTATATACTACATAATGTTATTTAACGCTTTATCTTTTCTCCATTTTTTTTCTCTTTGTTACGCTTCATTCATCTCTGTTAATTGTTCATCCTCATCATCATCATTTGTTGGTGAAGATTTGTAGTTATTCACTACACTTCAATACAATTTTTATAATTTTTTCGATTTTTAAAAATATTCCGTATTAAAATACGTACTTAAGTTGAAGGTAAATTACATAGAACTTCTCTGTATACAAATATGATCCAAGGACAACATGTAGAAAGATAACAATTCTGTTCTTGTTTTTCTTTTGTGATTCTAGATTATTAACTTACCGCTGTTTATACTGTTTCTTTATGCTCTTTGTTGCACGTTGGAAGATGGATTTTAGAAACTGCTTAGTAGTTTGTATTGGGGATTACACCAATTTTAATAAAGTTACACTTTTTTTTTGCTAAGATTATATAAAGTTACATCTTATTATTATAACAGGTAGGCTGACATGCATCTAGGGATTTTACTCTACTCATATGTTAGTTGTTTGCAATTATTTTTGGATATTAATATATATATATTAATCGTTTAAATATTCTTACATTCTTTGGTGTATGTGTGTATTTGTCTTCTTTAATATAACATTTTGAATATTTTTCCTCTTTATGGTGGATATTTATTTTTATCTACTCTTCTTAATTTTGATTTTTCTTTCCTCTCTTAATATTATGCTGATCTTATAATCTAATTTTTGTATATTTTAAGGTGTTTTTGTGTGTATCAATTTCTAGTTTTGGGTAATTCAGTTAAATATATGCTGTTTTAGTTTTTAGACTTGCTTGAGTTTTTAAAAATAATTTTTTATGAATGCCTAAATTTTGAAATTTGTTTTTGATCAACCATTCTAGCAGATTTTTTATTCATATTGTCATTTTCTAATATCATTTTTGGGAATTATGTTTTCCTTTCTCAGTAGGAATTAATTATGTCATTTTCTTTCTCAGTAGGAATTATGTCAGTAGGAATTAGAAATTTCTGTAAGAACACATTGAATGCATAGATATAAGCTTTGGAAAACATTTCCCACTCTTGTTTGACTATCACGAACATATCGATGTTTGACTATCACGAACAAAAATTCACGTTAATATGTTGAACGCTGAAGCAGACATTGCCACTCTCGTTTCTGTAAGAACACATTAAATGCATAGATATAAGCTTTGGAAAATAATAAAATATTGGTCACCTTTTATACTACTGCTTGATTTAGCAGAATCTTTTATAGTACTGTGCATCTTCCATGAAAGCATCTTTGTATATGTAGTGGAGCAAAGCATGCACCAGAAATCTATCAAGAATTAGACAGAAATGCAGTGAGTGATGTTACATACACTTTGTCTCTAAAGGTAAAGAGAAAGTTTACTGTGAAAACCTTAGGCTCCATGTTGGTAACTTTAATATCACGATCCTCTTCTCCGGTAACGTCAAGAAATTCGCTTTCAAAGACGGGAGATCAAGCAGCTAATACCAACTTGCGAGCATGGAACTTTTCACCCGAGACATTGAAAGTTATATATGAACTGTCCTCGTTCTCCAAAAGCATCCCGAAATGAGGTCCAATATCAGATGCAGGGACATAAATAGAATGTAACCGCGGGCAATCTAATTGTGAGACCACAACCCCCACGATGCAATTAATTTTCAAATAATCGTCCTTGAGAATATCAAATGATTCCAGCAAAGTTCTTCGAAAATCAAACAATCGTCTCTGAACCTTGAGTGATCTACTCGTACTTGAAGCCTGAAAACAAAAACATTTTTCTTTTATCATGTCTACTATTTATTCCTTCTAAGCTTTCAAAATGTTTATAAGTTTGAGAGAAGAGACAGAGAGAGGAATCACAGAGAAAGTGACGGAATCACACTTGTTCATCTTGAGGCTCCAGAAGTGTGCTAATGAACAATATGCACTTCCAGATATAGGGTCCTGAAACTGAAAGCCGAACAAAAAGAAGTGAAGTTAAAGAATCTTGGTGTGCTGTTTGTAGCTTAATAGGATTTTTAAAATTGTAACCTCATCGACTCCTAATTTGGGGGGAGAAGAACCAATTATAGAAATCTAAGAGCATTATTATTGGGGGTTATATACTATGGTCTCCTAAAAAGTAAATAACATAAAATACTCTATATTACTTTTTTATTCAAAGGGAGTTAGGAATACTCAACAAAAACCTCTAGGTGCTAAAGACTCCCTTTGAATAAAAAAGTAATATAGAGTATTTTATGTTATTTTTTTTTTAGGAGACCATGGTATAGAACCCCCAATAATGGTGCTCTTAGACACATGCTTCGGGAGCAGCGGCTGTAACAATTATCAATTTTCAGGGAAATCCATTTTGATGAAGAAAGTCCTCGTTTTAATGAAGTATCTGGAACCCGCTTGGCTGTAAGAATACTTGATCGTGTGTACAAACTCGACGTGAATTCAAGAATTTCTCTCAAAATATTAAACAAAATCAAACAATCTCAAAATAAACTAAATGAAAAGTCGCCGAACCTTAACTGAAGGGGTAAACCACACGGGAGACGAAAGTGATCATCAAGACCAGTTGCAAATTATCAAACCTCACGTAGTTTGACTCGATTGGGATTACTAAAAAATCAACCGTGGCCTTTGAGAGTCGTATAGACAACGCCTATGGAAGACGAAGGTGAGGAATGTTTTTTGTGAGAGTTGGGGTCGTTGGGTGGACTATATTTATAGAGCACAGTTCTGACACAGTGAGAGGAAGAGGGGGGTTAATGAGAATTAAAGACGGGAGGTGAGATGCGAACGGTCGCCGGCAGTTACAGAAGCGAACAGTCAATCCATGAAGCGATGGAGAGAATTAGACGGAAAGGTTTAATCGGCTGCGGAAAGAAGGAATCAATGATAACTATACTTACAAATGGGTTGATGAGGCAATGTTGGATGAGATAGAGGCATTGTCATTTAGAATTGGAAAAATAGAACAACACATTGCAACAGAGTGTATAGAGACACAGAAAAAGATGTTTGAGAAACTTTAAATGAAAGTAGAGAAAGAGATTTTTGAAAGGGTGGAGTAAGTGTGTGCTGAAGCTAAAAAAGACATGAAGAAAATGATGATTATTATATTTTTTGGCGGTGTGATCATTGTTGGTTGCAGCAAGCTTTTAGCTTAACTCTTCGTTGTTGTTATAGGTGTATAATCATTTCTAGTTAGTTGTTATGAGTTTTTGTTGTTGTTATGAGTCTTTGTTGTTGTTGTTGGTGTAATGATAATATTTTAAGAAATAATGCTTAATAGGAGGCTCATCAACAAACTCACCAACATTTTTCTTGATGTTGAAATCATTACGCTCATGTTGATCTTCACGGTCAGAGTCAAGATCAGGAGGAACAGTTTCATTAAACATATGGACATCATGTAACTCCATTAACGCCATCATTGTAACCTGAAATCGAAAATTCAAATTATAAGTTCATCGCCCAATATTATGTTAAGAGGAACTCTTCACGAAAACTAAAGTACATCAAAGAAAACAACATGCATTCTCGCATTACTTAATGGACTAGTTCTGCGATGGAGAAGTCAGACGATTCGGCGGAAAAGATTATATCGATTGCGATTTTTTTGTTAGTTAGGATTCTTGTCTCTCATCAATTTGGGATTTTTTTTTTTGGGTTTAAGTTCGATTTGGGGTTTTAATGTTCGGGTCTCTCTAATTTTGGTTATCTCTTTAATCAGGTCATAAAGTTGCAAAATCGGGTCATAAGCTGGTTAAATCTGTATATTGATTGTTTATCTTTCATTCGGTAAACAGTAAACCGATGATAGTTGCAATCTATGTGGAACTTGGTTTCGAAATTTTAATTTGTGTCGAAATAAGTTTATAACTTTGTTTTTATGGGGAAATAAATTTATGTTATACAATTGGTGAAGAAATCGGATGAGAGTGAAATATTGTATGGATCTACAGTTATACAATAGTTTTCAAGGGAAAATATGTCATTTTCCCCAAAAAAACAGGTGATAATGCACATGATGTCTCTATATGGTAACAAAAAAAAAGCAATTTATGCTTTGATTCAATCAAGAAAAACTCAGACTAAATAACTAAATGTAATCCTCTCTTTTTTTTTTTTTTGATTTTTGAAGGACAAATTAACACATGAATGGAAACTAAAATGATAGTAAACAAGGTGAATGTACGATGCTATTTCTAATATGCCGCAGATCATTCAGTAATGAAAGTCAAATATGATAACAAGATTTCTATATCTATGTGGTAACAATAATGCAAATATGGAAACAAGATTCAATTGCAAAGAGAATTAGAAAATAAATGCAAACAATGAAACAAAATATGGAATAACAAATGGAACAAATTGCAATGATAAAACTAAGATGGTTATGGAACCAACTCATGATTAAAGTTGCAATAACAATGATGTTGTCAAATTCAAATGAAACTAACGGCAAGGACTCTTTTTTTATGCAACAATATACAGTACAACCTTTATTAATTAGGTTTTATTAATTTATGTAACAATTAATTAATTTATAGAGTTATTAATTAATTGATAAATTTTTTCTATTTATTAATTTATAGAAAAATGCGTTTACTCCATAATATTTTTTTGATTTTTCTCTGAAAATAATATTATGATAAGAAATTTAGAGACTTGAAATGAATTTTCTAATAAAAATGACATATACAAACCTTAAATAATGAAGATGAAATTGTTTATCGCACTACAATAGATTTTATTAATATATATTGAGTATTTATATAAAAATGATATATATTCATAAGTTTAAAATATATAAAAAATAATCATTACAATCCACAATAATGAAACTGAAAATAATATTACAATATATTTAAAAATATTCAGAAATACAAAATTCATCGTGTCTAAAATTTTTTATATGTTTTTAATTCAAATATAAAAGATAATTATCACTAAAATTTTGATAGAATAAGTAAAAGTAGAGATAAAATATTAAGGACATCTTTAGTTTAAATAAAAAAACATCATACTCATATTTTAATATGTTATCTTAGGTATATATATATATATAATTTATATAATTATTAATTTATAATTTTGGGACCATATATTTATATAGGGGTTTAAAAAAAAATTATCTTACTATCTTATCGAATTTTGTTAAATTTTACTCTGATTTGATTTAAGATTAGAGAAATTTATTAATTTATAGTGATTATTAATTTATTAAGTATTAATTTATAGAGCTTCTACTGTATGAAGTATCCGAAAACAAAAATGCACAAACGAATGTAAATGAATTAATAGTGTTTGATTATTCAAATGACAATGAATGCAAATGGGGATCCAAAAGAATATGGCAACTAACTGATGATAGCTTATCCAAGTGACAATGCTAAATGAAATGATCAATACTTTTAAACATGATGATCCTAATTCAAATTTGAATGACACAATGATTAACTATTGCAGTTTTTTTTAATGAATCCAATATGCACAAAAAAATTGCAAGATAATACTCAAACGAATGCATCAAATCCTTTTATTTTAATGAATCAAATCTTTTTTTTTTTTGAATCAAAGTGCAAAAAACAAAAACAACGAACTATTGTCATGGCTTTTAGTTTTATAGAATGAAATCAAACAAAGCAATAAAACATAAGCAAATAA